>LR812528.1:16159829-16327329 GCA_903798195.1 Danio kyathit
CTCAACACAGGACGTCTGGATGTAAGAGTCGCCCTTTACTCTAGTAACAGAATCCACAGCGAGTGCAGTACTTCCGGTAGCTGCGGGAACAACAACAACAACACTGGAGAACGACTAAAGAAGTAATGAATGAATGAATGAATAAATAAATAGTATTCAAAATAGTATTCAAATAAATGAATTATTCATATGTGGCTTTAATACAGTGCTGAATTTCACTGCTAGTTTATTTTATAAATGTACACGTGAATATAAAAATGCTTTAAAATGCTTCTAATATTAATTTAAATTATCAAAATTTAGAGAAATTACAATTATTGTTATTTAATATTACGTCATGTTTTAAATGATAGCGTAGCCTATTTTTTCTCTTCAGGTAATTATGAGGTTTAAACAGGGCAAAGTTTTTGGTAATACACACAATAACGTGTTAACATAATTCTAAGACAAATATCATTCTTAATTTTAGATAAAGCAAACTATTGTATAATTTATTATAACATTAACTATTTAATTTTTAGTCTTTGTGCGTATAAAATAGTCAATAATGCAGTTATATAATTGTTATTATTAGTAAACAGCAGTAATGACATCAGTCATATAATACTAATGATTTAATTAAATGATTTAACATTTTAATTCAGGTGGAAACTACATGAGAACAGAGATCGCTTGTTCGTGCTCTCTGTATGTTTAACAAAATTTCTCTGTATCGCCCTCTAGTGTTTTGGAAAGCGGTGGTCAAGGAATTTTTATTTATTTATTTATTTTATTAATAAACAGTGGAGTACAGAATTATACATAAAACAGTATAGAAGGGAATTAACAACAAAAATTAATCATCTACATATCTACATTAACTATTTTTTTCAGCAGTTGGAATGTCTTTTGGGTGGTCAAGGAATAGGGTCTTGGGTACATTGTTATTAAAAAAAAACAACTAACTTTTTGTAATTATTGTTATTTATTACTTTATATCTTTTCTTTGAAAAATTGTCTTGTTTATTTTCATTGATTAAAAACCACTAGAATTGGTGAAAATAAATATAAATTTATGAATAAGTGGATATGGATATAAGTGACTGATTTTTGTTCACGTTTTATAATAATGTTTTTAATCATATTAATGATTTTGTTTAGTTGTTAATGTTGATTCATATTGTTCTTGTAGATTCTATTAATTTAGATAATTACAGACTAAAGTTAAATCAATGTAATTTATTTAAATATTTATTTTTCAATATTTATTTAAATTAATCTTATATTTAAATCTTAATTTTAGTTATTTTGTTAATTTTAACCTCTCTCTCTCTCTCTCTCTCTCTATATATATATATATATATATATATATATATATATACAGAATATGTTGAAGTCAGAATTATTAAACCCCCTTTGAATTTTTTTTTCTTTTTTAAATATTTCCCAAATGATGTTTAACAGAGCAAGGAAATTCTCACAGTATGTCTGATATTATTTTTTCTTCTGGAGAAAGTCTTATTTGTTTTATTTCGGCTAGAATAAAAGCAGTTTTTAATTTTTTAAAAACCATTTTAAGGTCAAAATTATTAGTCCATTTAAGCTATATTTTTCTTCGATAGTCTACAGAACAAACCATCATTATACAATAACTTGCCTAATTACCCTAACCTGCCTAGTTAACCTAATTAACCTAGTTAAGCTTTAAATGTCACTTTAAGCTGTATAGAAGTGTCTTGAAAAATATCTAGTAAAATATTATTTACTGTCATCATGACAAAGATCAAATAAATCAGTTATTAGAAATGAGTTATTAAAACTATTATGTTTAGAAATGTGTTGAAAAAATCTTCTCTCCGTTAAACAGAAATTGGGGTAAGATAAACAGGAGGGCTAATAATTCAGGGGGCTATTAATTCTGACTTCAACTGTATATCCATATATCCTACATATTTTAATCAAATTATTTTAATCAAATTTGTATTTGAATTTTATTAGTGTTCATTTAATTGTATTTATTTTATTATAATATAATTTATTTTAATCAGGTTTAGTTTACTATCTTTTACAATATTTTATTTTCTTTGATTTAATTAGTTAACATGGTTATTTTGTCATCTATATTTTTGCAATCAAATATTATTATTTTAATGAAACGTATTTTATTTTATACTTCTATTTCTCATACATTAGCACTCCCTTGTGGCCCCATGGGGGCCCCCGGACCCAAGTTAAAACCCCTTGAGTCAAAGCACTGCGTTCAAATGACTACTTCAAATTCTCACCGCACTGAAATAGTTTACATGTAGCCTATGAATGTGCGATTACACACATAAACATTTTATGTAAGCACAAGACTGCAGTTCAGCCGGTCCAACAAGTGAAGCAAGTTCTTACATGCTTCATGTACACACACGATACCATCTTCACCGCCTTCGAGCGACAACCTTATAAAAATAGACATTATTTAAAAACACGCCGCGTGACATATTATTTAATAACTCAAACCATCGCTAATGAGTTTATTCCGAATACCAAAATAGATGTATCGACTCCGAAGCTCTTAAAAGCTCTTTCCCAAAGGCGTTATTACCTTAATTAATAAATATATATATTCCAGGAACAAGATTACACGAGTGCTGAAACCAACATCAAACGATCCCACAGCAAAGCACGCGCAAACGGTGCGCGCGCACAACTTACTGCGTAATAATCAACACATATATATGAAGACATACATAGGAGCTTTAAACAAAACAAAAATATTACGCGGCTCTTCAAAGGTGTGTCTGCTGAAAGGGGAGGCCATTTTGTACAGAGAAGCGTCTGTACATGTGTGTGTGTGTTCGCGTCAGGAGCAGGAAGTGTGTGCGTGCCTTTGTGCTTGAGCGAGTGAATTTGTGTTGGGGAGTCGAACTGTAGTAACAGCAGCACCCGTTTCTTCATTTCCCTGTGCTTGCATTGTTATTTCACCTCGCCTCTGTTTTGCTCTGTGCAATGGATGGGTATGTGAGTTTACAATATGTCTTATTTGTTTGTTTTTATACCTTACACCACGCGCTTTTTAAGTTGTGTGCGTTGATTGAAGTGTTTGGATTATTGTATAATGATAATAATGGCACGTCAGAAATGGCATGGGAGGGAAAGTGGGGGAGGGAGCAAAACGCTGGAGATGCTGTTTACTTCTTTTCTGTTTATTCAAATGCAAAAATGAAGTGTCAGTCTTTTACTTTCTGATTTTGGGGGCTGCATTAAAACGATGATGAGCCCGCCCCTTGTGTGATGGTCGCTCGCTGTTGTTGATATGCAAAATATGGGCGTATATGGCATTATGATCAAAGTTACATTCAAGGAAGTGGGTTTGTTTGGGATTCATCTATTTTTTGCGTGTTGTTTTTGCTGTACAATCATCCCTGGTTTGCTTTTAGGCTCTGCTGTTGTGTATCCGAACCATGAGCTGTAGGTGAACATATTCATGAAGTGCTGAGAATTAAGGAAATAAGAGCTCCTCATGTGCTGCTGCCATTTTAAAGCCATGAAGGGGCGTTTCTGGAGCGATTCTGTCTAGAAAACAGTGTTTCCTGACGCTAAACGCGACTGCTTTCGCCCACCGTCGCTCTGAAGTAGGATTTATGTGTGAATTGTGAAATAATAACGCGGCGGTTGTGTTTTATATCGCGATATTAGGTTTAGCGACTTTTTGCAGAGCGATAAACAGCACGCGTCCATTGTACGCAGTCGCGCGTTTACAGTATGGCGAGCACGAGCGTTTTATTTAGCGCTTGCTTTCTGTATCATGTGCGATTAAATGTCATTGTTTACACTCGTGTGCGTGGCCAAAGATGTATGCTGAGGACTGTGTGGTGCACTGGTTATATTTCACCCACTTATTGTTGTTTCTTTCATGTGACTCATTTTCTCGAATCGATTCCTTTGAGCAGTTCTTTTCAAAACAATCAAATCAGAGATTCAATACGTCACGCGCGCGCGCTCCCTGACATATTTCATGGTTTTATGCGCGCAATTAAAGCATGAAGAAATAAAGGGTGTTGGTTATCTTTTTCAGGTTTGTTTATTGCATTTTTAAATACAAGTCGTGTGAAATGTGGTTAAATTATCATGAAAACACGCCATCTCAAAATTATTAACGCTTAAACTGCCTGCTCTACCAAACGGTTGACCATATTTTGACTTTTTTAAATAACGACTGTTAAAGTCATTTAAAGAATGACTGTTTTAAATAATGGTTTACACTTTACAGCATTGCTGGTTTACAAAACAAATCAAACAAGCATAACCCTGTTGCACTACCACCCTTGATTTTGGTTTTATTATAAAATCAAAGAAGCATGTTAAATGAGAATCTGAAATATTTTATGGCATACTTCTAAAAATAAAGATTATTTAGTATTCGAAAAGGTTTTATTTTAATTATGTTTTTAAGTAAATGGGTCTTACACTTCATATTTTTAGATTGTTCATAGTATATGTATTAATACTTTTACCATAAACTGACATATCAAGCATTTGGTAGAGGCTGATATTTTTTAAATTATGGGATGTGTTGGAAAAAAAGTGCATTGAGTGTGTTATCTAGCGACATTAGGAGTTAAGAAATGCAATCCCAAATTTTGTTTCTTGGTGGGGCAGTTAAAGGGTTAATAATGCCTTTTATTGTAGTAGATGTTTGGTAACCATGTTTTAAACCATGTTTTTATTAGTTAGCATATTTGTTTCAATTTGCATAACCAATCTTTTACTACAAATATCATAGTTAAACTATGCTAATTGTAGCAAAATCATATTTACTTGAACCATAATCCTGTTTATTTTGTATTGTTATTTATAGTAAAACCATAGTTAATTTTAGTAAAAGCAATGTAACAATGTTTTCTATTTATTCAATACTTTATTTAGTACATATTGATTTATATTAGGGCTGCACTATGTATCGTTTCAGCATCGATATCACAATGTGCGCATCGGCAATAGTCACATCGCAAGATATGCAATGTTGAGTCTGAATTATAGTTGACCAAGAGTTACAGAATTGTATTTGATTACTATTTATATGGAATTTTTATGATTTATGCCAAAAACATTCTTGTCTTCCATAGCTATGTTTCCATCCATCTATTTTTATGTGCATTTTGGAGATGGGCATAAAAAAAACAGTTGATGGAAACGCCAAGATGTGCATCAATTTTGAAAATGCGCATAAAAAATGTATGCACAAAAGTGAGTAGGATAAACTTTTTATTCGATAAGAAAAGATGCGCATAAACTACTATGGAAACACTTTTACTTGTTTCTAGTCTAAGTATCTACTTTTCAAAGTGAAAACAAGATTATTTCACTTACCTCAACTGGCAGATAGGCATGGGACAATAACCGTTTTATACTGCGGTTTGGAAAAGTCAAGGTTTTAAATCCGCCAAAATTCTCTTCTATACAGTTCCTAAGGTATAAGTAAATTTTTTTTTTAAATGTATGTATGTATGTATGTATGTATGTATGTGTGTATATATATATATATATATATATATATATATATATATATATATATATATATATATATATATATATATATAATTTTTTTATATATTTATTTATTTTTATTTTTTATATATTTATTTATTTATTTGTATTTTTTATATATTTATTTATTTATTTTTATTTTTATATATTTATTTATTTATTTTTATTTTTTATATATTTATTTATTTTTATTTTTTATATATTTATTTATTTATTTAAAAAAAAAATTATGACAACAGTATCTTCAGCAGAAAAGATATCTAAAGATGCCATTTTAAATTGTGAAGAAGTCTGTGTTTTTGAAACAAACGAAGACAGCAAAAGTCAATGATTGATTTTCATTATTTATCCTGTCGTGTTTACAGCTCCAAAGTATTTTAAATGTTTCTCAAATTAAAATATATTGTGTTTAAAGGGGAAAAAATATTTTTTACCCAGACTTCACTGCAGTCATCACAATACCGTAAAACCGTGATGTTTTCTTATCCAAGGTTATCATACCGTCAGAATCTTATACTGGTCCATGCCTACTGGCAGATAATTTAGCTTGTTTTAAGAAAAAACTCTTAGTTTTTACCAATTTCTTTTTATAGTGAAAACAAAACAATTTTTACTTCACCTAAGAGCTTTTTGATATTTAGACTAGAAATGAGACAAAGCAAACTAAGAAAAGCATTTTTTTTAGCAAATAGAGCTTTTCAAAACATCTTATGAAACTGTCTTCATATCACAATATTTATTGCAGAAATATAGTCCTAATTTATAGCATTATAGGTTACCACGATTTGGCCTAAAATCAAAATCTCGATTAATTGAACATTTTAACTCGATTACAATTAATGAATTATTATTTTGCCTTCATAGTTCACAAGTTTTATTATATGCCGTCTAAAGGCATCTCTGGTACAGCTTCCAATGATCGTCAATGTAGTGCAAAGGCTCAAGAATGAGTCCATAGTCCTATTTGACCGGAGATCAGATGTGGCTGCAAAGTGACTGCAGAATTAGAAATCAGCCACAGCCTTTAACAGAGCGGGGTCATGGGACACATAGGGAAAGTAATTAAAGAAACCGTCCTGGAAAAACTTTATCAATTATTGGTGCTGAATGTCGATTTCAATTACTTTTCAATTCATTTGCAGTATGATTTTGTAGTATTACTGTATGTCTTTTGATCCCATCAGTTAAATCCTCATCTCATTAATTCCTGACTCATAAATAAATCATGTCCTAACATCTTGATATGCAAGTTGTTGGATGTACATCCAATGTATACTTATTACTACAGTGCATTATGGGATTAAATAAGTGCGCTCAATAATGTTCAGTCCACTTTAGTTTCAGACGGCACTAAAAATAGTTTTCCACTCAAATAGTGCACTATACAAATGTTCACACAGACTGATTTTTCAATACAGTCATGATTTTCAATTCACATTGTCATTGACGTCTGTATTAGTTCATCCCAATTCCTGGAAAGAACTGAACCAGTTAAACCGATTCATCGAAAAGATCAAACTCAAAATGAAGCATTTGTTCAGGAATCGCTTGTTATATAGAGGGTTATTCCACCTTGAATTGCGCAACCAATGTTTTTGTAAATGCTGAACTGCTTCATTTTCTAGTCTGCCAAAATCGTCAACAAGCAACAAACAGCAGCAGTTTCACATTATAGCACATTACACCTCTTCACCTTTGTGATGTGCTCATTATCTTTCACCCAATGGTTGTGGTTCAGTTCATTCTGTCGTACAGTATAGCTAGTAATGCACATAAAGCACGGTTGCAGCTCTACAGAAGCGAAAGCATTAGATAATTGTGCATTATCACACTCCCGGGGGATTTCCACCATCAAACAACTCCCACATCTCCCCAGTGTGGGGATTACAATCTGCTTCTAAAAGACTCAACACCCATTTCTCACTTCGCCTCGGCGTCTCTCAATGGCTTTTAATAAATGTGGTCACCTGGATGGAGGCGGCACTGAGGGCTTCAGTTTGAGTTCTTTTCTAGCAGATCTGGTAATGGTGATATCAGCCAAACTGTGATGCAATGGAACGGAGCTCTGTGCTGTTTTTGTTAAAAATGACTGCATATAGCCTACAGATAATGTTGTTTGTTATTTCGACATGCAGGTTTATATACAGTAGTACGACTAGCTCGTCATGAATTTTTCCACATTTTAAAACAGAAGTAGGACAGGGGAAAGGAAGGTAGTTGCTAAAATTCTACTTTCAACACTGATTGCGGCACAACACATAAAGGGATAGTTCACTCGAAAGTTCTGTCATCATTTATTCATTCTCAACTCGTTCCTGCTTGAGTTTCTTTTTTCTGTTGAACACAAATGAGGATAGGCTGAAGAATGTTGAATAAAAAAGCCATCGACTTCCATAATATATTTTGTTCCACTTATGGATGTCAATTTTCTTCTTCAGAATATCTTGTTTTGTGTTCAACAGAAGAAAGAAATGTATAAATGTATTGAACAACGTGTAAATGGAGAGGAAATGTTCAATTTTGGGTGAACTATTCCTATTCAGGCTGTTTTGGTACACTAAAAGTATTTTTCAAATCTTACAAGACTTTCAGATTTGTAGAGGAAGAAACATTTTAAACCATAGTTACATAAATTAATAAATAATAAATGTGACTCATGTAATGTTTTTTGGATGTCCACAATAAACAACGTAAACGTTTAGAATGTAGATTTGAATGAATAGATTTCACTGTTTGGCTGATAAAGTGTGGGTTATGTCGAGATGTATGGAGTCAGATTAGTCTCAAAAATGATTATTTACAAAATAAAATTCATACATGGAACACACAATTTGTAAATTTGCAAGTAAAAATCATAAATATTTTCACCAAATGAATTGCTTTGACCTTACGAATTGGATTTGTGTATTTATAAATCCTGTTTTAAATTTACGAGCTGGATTTGTGTGTTTTTGAATCGTGTTTTGAGTTTGCAAATTGGATTTGTGCATTTATAAATCCTGTTTTAAATTTACGAACTGGATTTGTGTGTTTTTTGAATTGTGTTTTGAGTTTGCGAATTGGATTTGTGTATTTATGAATTGTGTTTTGAACTTACAAACTGGATTTGTGTATTTATGAATCGTGTTTTGAATTTACAAATTGGATTTATGTATTTATGAATCGTGTTTTGAATTTACAAATTGTATTTGTGTATTTATGAATCGTGTTTTGAACTTACGAACCGGATTTGTATATTTATGAATCCTGTTTTAAATTTACGGACTGGATTTGTCTGTTTTTGAATCATGTTTTGATTTTACGGACTGGATTTGTGTGTTTTTGAATCATGTTTGAATTTACGAACTGGATTTGTGTATTTATGAATAGTGTTTTGAACTTACGAATTGGATTTGTATATTTACCTGTCAGGTCTTAATTCCGCCCATGCCCAATTCCAATTTGTTGCCTATATCTGATTTTGTTGCCTGTCCGTTTACTTGTTCTACAATGGAAGAAATTGTCTTGCTTTTAGCTCTGCGAAATATGCGAAGATCGCCCAACTTTAAAATGATTTTGAGGCGAAGGTGGAGGAGGATGGAAAGGGCCGTCATCGCAGCTTGTGCCTATGGTTTATATATGGTGTCCTCCACCATTCAGAGGAATTTGTGGGTACAAGAGAGATCTCAGGTCTGGTTGGAGCAAATTGTGGCGACTGAGCACTTTCTACTCCATGTTTCCTCTGTTGTTGTTGTTGTTTACACACACGCTCTTCCTTCTACGTCATTAAAGCGCAGAGAAGTACCACAATGTTGCTAGTTTAATGACGTACAAAACGGAATGCCTCAATAAATCTGATCTGCCTGTGTACATGATAGTTGCATTGTCACGTATCCGATTTATGTCTGATTTATTTTCACATATGAAGGAGGCCTAAAACCAATCTCTGAATATCCTAATGCATGCATTTTTTTTTTCGTGTTTACACGGTCATAGAACAGATCTATGTCACATATGAGCAAAAAATCAGAATTGGGTCACATTTAACTGACAGTATAAACAGGGCCTTAATTATACAGTATTTTGTAAATGTATTATTTTTGAGACTGATCTGGCTCCATAAGATGTGGCCGAAAAGCACACCATACACCAACAGATTTTCAGCTAAAGTCCTGAATGTGAAGACGGGAAATCTCCCAGAATGACTCGAGACTTAAGAATAAACAAATAAACATTTGTGCTATTGCCACAAATCGACAAGCTGATCCTCTGTCTCTGCTGTCCAAATCCATTTCAGTTTGAGCAGCACCATGACTGTGTTTGTTACTGTATGTTTCAGTCTTCTGTAAGCTTGCATTCAGATTAGATAATGTTTCGTTTCTTGTGATAATCTCCGGTGTGTTTGTCTTTTGAGTTCCCTCCACACATCAGGATTTGTGCCTCCATCTTCCAACAGATTAAGTCACTCTTAACACACCTCGCAGTACAGGAAAATCAGAGAAGATGACCTTTAGAACCACCAAGATAATCGGGACATTACCTAGGATTGTCAGAAATTGGTTCAAAATCAGGCCTGTTATCTTGTGGTGTGTGCCCAACCTGAGGTTAAGAGCTGAGCAGAGTTTTAGTAGAGGCCTTTATTTGTGTCGTGACCTATTTGACAGTATTTTCACATGACAGTGATGTACTAAAAGTGGAAAAAAATATGTTTTTGAACAGTTTACCTACAATGTGTGTTATCCAAACGATCTAAAATGCTGTATTATACATGTGTCTTGTCCAGCATCAATGTTTTGGTTGATATTTTTGTAGTTTACACTGATGATAATCAAAATTTTCAAATCTGTTTTGAAGTTTTTTTGTTTTCAGGCTCACAAAATTTTGGATTAGCTTAGACAAAATACCAACTTTGGTACCAATCGGTACAGTAGTTTTCAAAAAACATTAATTTCCTGCCATTTTGTTTACCTGCTCAACAGATATGACTGTGATTGGTTATAATGATCATTGCTTCATGGTCTTCATTGAGAGTCACTGGGTTCTATTCGGAAGTGCTTACGCCCTAATACGTTCGGATTGTCACTCTGAAGTCCTCCTGAGTTAAAAACAATGTGTGACACCAGACAATGTTCTTGCTCAAAGGAACCATCAGTTGTATCCTTAATGGCCCAGTTTTGAACACTCCAGTTTAGAACGACATTTCAATATGTCGGCCATAAATATTTTCACTTTGAAATTACCTTTAGAGGGCAATATATCCCATTTGGAATGCACCAAGTATCTGTGTAAGCCCTAGCGATGATCATTGTAGCCTATCACAGTCATATCTGTTGAGCACATGAACACAATTACCAATCAGAAGTGTTTAAGTATCCACTCAAAAGCGCCTTTAAATGCAAGCAATAGTGGTAGTGTCATGTTTTAAAAAGAAATTCAGTACCTGTTGGTAGCATAGTCAACCCTAGTGGAGATCAAAATTAGAGCATGACCTACAGTTTCCAGTCACTAATTCTAATTGATTTTATTTTAACATAATAAGAGTAGTCTTTAAGCAAGTTTCATATTGAAAATCTAAAATTAAAATTTTCTTAGTTGAAAGCACTAGGGGTGTGAACCTACACTGGTCTCACGGTTCGGTTCAGTTACGATTATCATGCCATCGATTCGGTTCAATTCGATATCTCGGTGCATCACGGTGCATTGACGATGCTTTCCATACACAGTTTTATATTTTCTTCACAGCACAGCAATTCTTGTATTAAAATGTATAAATATATTTATATTTACTATTTGTAAAACAATTTTGTCCTTTAATACAAACGGTCAGATATATGAACTGTACCTTTAAACAACACAAGAATTTATAGCAAATAAACAAATATAAATATCCCACTCGCTTTCTGAGCCTTGTCTACCAAGTTCTCTTACACCCCTTTGATTGGTCACGCGCTCAACAGAAAGGGCTGCGATTGGCTCTTACACGCTGGCGCTCTTCACAGATGCACTCATGGGCCACAGTGAGAGAGAGAGAAAAGGAGTTTACTTTCATTCTCTTAATCGCCGTGAAACACTGTCCAGAAAACACACACGCAGTGAAATTGTGCACAGTTTCTGAGTTTTTAAGTAGTTGGAGCGTTGTAAACACTCGCGCTCGCCTCCCTCGCTATAGTAAGCTACTGCGACATAGCGCATATGAGATAAATGACATCAGTACATAATAACCGGTTATGATTATTACTGAACCGATACCGAATTGTCCGCGTCTGCATCGCGGTGCACCGAAGAAACAATTAATTTTGACACCCCTAGAAAGCACTAAGCCTAAGGTTTTGTAGTACAGCAATAAAGTCGGTAATAAAATATCGGATTTTTTATGACCCTCAAACTTGCCCTCTAATCCAAATAATTGACCTTGTTAAAGTATCGTACGGGGTGTACTCGAGAATTGTTGTGGGCTATAAACTGGCTCGACCAGTCATCCACAGACCCTGTGTCCTGACTTCAAAAAGGCCCTTATTGTACTCAAAACAAATCAATATTTGTGGGTTTTGAGCACAAAAACCTAATTTGCCATACATTATAATTATATTAAATGAACAGTTTTTAGTAAACATGAATCTCACAAAATGTGCTGGTTGTTTTTCACCCAAAGTCAAGACAAATGTAAAATTATATTTTGTAGAAGGAAAATATAGCCTACACTGTAAAACCCAACAGTCAACTTTATCAAACGAAATGAGTGTAATTAACTCAAAATTCACCGAAAGTTAATTCTACTCATTTGAAAAGAGTTTTGCACTCAGTGTTGAAGGTGATGAGTTAAATAAATACCTCATTACTTCAACTTAAATGGAGTAAGTTCACAGTACTCGTATAGATTAGTTTAATAACTCAAATGGTTTGTTGCAGTCGGTTTCCTCAAAGGGTTTAAGTTGCCTTAACTTATTGGGTTTTACAGTACTCAGTTGGTTTGAGTTTTCTTTATTTATTGGGTTTTCCTGTGCTCAAATTAGTTAATTTACTCAAATGGATTAAGTTCACAGTACTCATTAGGATTAGTTTTTGAACTGAAATGGTTTGTTTCAATCGGTTTCCTTAAACGTTTTGAGTTACCTTAACGTTTTGGGTTTTACAGTGTATTTAAAGGCATATGTGTTTTTTCTACGTTATTTTCATAACAGTCATACACCACTTACACAGTCATTCCTTATACTTGTATTATAGAAAAACACTAATTTCAACATAATACATTAACCAAAAATTATATTTAATAATGAAAATATTCTAAATTCTGCAACAGTTTCTACTGTAATGTACAGTAATACCCAAAAGTGATGTTTGGAGAGGGCATTTGCATGAAATTAGCTTTTAATGACTCTACAAGTTTAATTTAATTATCAAAATATGAGGAACATAAACTGGGAAGGTGAAAACACTAAACTGTTAGGTGTTTATCAGACTAAATAATTAGTCAAAGAAGGAAACGTCAGCTTATCAGATGGAATATAGGTTTATTTTAATGTGCAAAAATAAAAAAAAACTCTCAGGAAATCAAATATACCTTATCCACAATATAATCAGTTCATATTTCACTGGCTTTCCATTTGATTTTTAACAGCCTCTCTCCTGCACATTTCTCAATAAGCATGTTTGCTTATGCCATCACAAATGAAACCATTAAAATGCACCTGCAAAGTAATTGTTCTTCCATTTTAAAGTGCAATTATGCAATAATATGCTTGAGAAATCTATATTAACACACCATGTTGTCTGATTAAATGAAAAACATATACGTTTACCTAAGTTAGACATCACTTGTGGCCTCTAAAAATAATTTTTACCCAATTTTAAAGGGTGTTTACGTAATGCTGTTATAAATGTAAAAAAAAAGTCATAACTTTTTATGCTTTTAGGCATTTTATTACATTTTTGCAATGTAAACGTGCCCTTATTTATGTATTAATTATCTTATTTACCTTATTTTTTCTAAACAATGCACCATTTTGTGTTTACGCTTGCACATACAGGATTCCAGCCTTCTGTCCCGCATGAATTAGAAATGATCGCCGCTACGGTTCATTATAATGCATTGTAACCTAATCACAATAGCTCTGAAATGGAAAGCGTGTGACGGGCACTTTGTGGGTGATTCATCTATGACATTTCACTTTTTCGTCTAACGCTGTCTTCAGAAGGAAACGTTTCATCCTGCCAGTATACTCCTGATATGTCTGAGCTGATAATTAGGCAAAGTGTGGGGTGCAGGAATAACTAGCAAGCTGCGACTTCCCTCAAAGCCTCGTGCGGATGTTGGGGAAGTTCCCTTGCTAGATTGTGGTGCGTTACATCATGAGCTTTATGCCCATGCTTCCTGTAGAGCAAAGAACAAAACAGCCTTCATGCTCTCTGCTGCATGAGGGGTTACACATTCAGCCGTGCATCTGCTAAATATATGTTTACGCGACAATGATGTACTAAAAATGGAAATGTTTTCCCTTTGTGTCCATGAAAGCGTTTTCTTGCAGATGACAGTGTTGTCAAAACAATCCCTGTTTAGATGGATCTGCAAAATATGAATTAAAATGTTCTGTTATGCATGTCAGGCCAGTAGGTGGTGATGTCACTTAGAAAACAATGTAAAGAAACACTATGTGCCTGCGGTCATTTGGTCCTGTAGTTAAGCATTGTTTTTTTTTTGTGTGTCTGAAAAGTGCTCGCACATCCCTATTGACTGAACATGTAATTGCGTGTAACGTCACCCCGCAAAACTGCAAATCCGCGGCTTTTGTGAAGTGAATTTGATGCGCGGATGAAGTGAAACTCAAAATGTTCACGGGTCTATTTACATACGAATAGCGTAATTTATCCCCACATGCCACATCTGCTGTGAACGCAGCATCAGGGAGTGTGTCCACTGAAGTGTTTTTTTGCACAGCTGAAAACTCCAGCCCTCATCTAAAAACACTCAGCTGTGAGCGCTTTTCCAATTGTTGAAGCATAAAAAATGTGGCTCTTCCATTGACAACAACAGAAAAAATGGCGTTGTGTAAACATCCTCTACATTTTGTAATAAACAATTTGCAATTGTAATACATTACAAACTGATGGCTGTCATGTTTGTTTGTTTGTTTGTTTGCTTGTTAAACCAAGCAATATCTGAATGTTAGCGTTTGTTTGCCGCTTTTCTGGGGCCGGGTCGCGGGGGTAGCAGTCTTAGGAGAGAACCCCAGACTTCCCTCTCCCCAGACACTTCCTCCAGCTCCTCCGGGGGGATCCTGAGGCGTTCCCAGGCCAGCCAAGAGACATAGGCCTCGTTTACACTAATACGTTTTTGTTTTGAAACGGCGTTTTAGATAAAAAACGATCCGCGTCCATACTAACGTTTCATCTAGCGTTTCTAAACATATCTCCGTCCACACTACTCCACCAAAAACGTATATCAGGTGACCCTTCGCGCACTCTAGGCATGCGCGTTGAAGTATAAACAGGAAGCATGTGTCTCGCTCGGCATTTGGTTATTGTTAGTCAACAAACGCTGGTTGAACGATGAACGCGAGTGATTAGCGAGTGCTCGAACAATAGCATGCCTCTTGCGAATATATGCAGCTGCTGTAGTAAAAAAGGCAGAGTTTAACTGCACAATGGCGCCTAAAACGGACAATAGTGCAAACAACTCTCCTATTTCTGTGTCCATGTTGTTGTTTACAGTGAAGGCTAGTTTGCCGTCTACCGGTAGCGTTATAGTCATGTAATAGGGCCTTGACGAATAAGGGAAGGATATGCAATGACCCAAAAGCCCCAATCAGGTAGCGAATCTCAGCAGCCACGCCTCCATTTTCAGATGTCTCCGTTTTCCCCCATCCCCAATGAGACGGAGCAGCAGCGTTTTAGAATGAAAACGACCTCTCCAGCATTTTCAAAATGCTCCGTTTTTGGGGCTCGAAAACTCCGGCGTAGTGTGGACGGATGGCGTATGCGTTTTAAAACTGAAATGCATTAGTGTAAACGGGGCCATAGTCCCTCCAGCGTGTCCTGGGTCTTCCCTGAGGCCTCCTCCCGGTGGTACATGCTTGGAACACCTCCCTAGGTAGGCGTCCAGGAGGCATCCGAAACAGATGCCCGAGCCCCCTCAGCTGACTTCTCTCGATGTGGAGGAGCAGCGGCTCTACTCCGAGCTCCTCCCGAGTGTCAGAGCTCATCACCCTATCCATAAGAGTGCGCCCTACCACCCTTCGAAGGAAACTCATTTCGGCCGCTTGTATCCGAGATCTTGTCCTTTCGGTCATGACCCAAATCTCATGACCATAGGTGAGAGTAGATCATGGTGTACACATTGGTCTTTGGACTTGCTGCATCACAAATACCAAAATTTTAACAATGTATAAAAAATGTATCACTTTCTGCCCATCGGATATTAGGCATGGATATATATATATATATATATTGTGATCGTGATTTTCGAAAGTAATGCATCGCTTTGTAAATGCTTATTATTTAGTTATATATCATTTGATGAGTCTCCCCGTACGGTTTGATAGCGCTTGAACCTGAAAACCGCTTCGTGTGACGTCACACATAGGTTCGTTTTTAGGTTCGGATAGGTTCGTTTTTTTTTTAATGTGAGTTAATTTAATTGCTCAAATGTTCACAATGTATCAATTTTTTTGTATAATTTAGTATAATACATGTAGTATAATTTTTTAGTATAACTTTTTTTATGTTGTCTACGATTTTTTTTTTTTAAATTTCTTATCAATGATTTACTATTAGCAAACATGGCAATACACACACTGCTGGAGTTGAGTTTACAATATGTTTATGTTTTGCACACTTGCTATCTCTCAATAACAAAATTAATACACTGCAGTGTTTTTTTTATACACTTAAGAAAGTGTGACTTTTCATATTTATAGGATTATTATATATTTATAAATATGTTGCGTTAATGGAAGCAGCTTTACAGTATTAAACGTCCAAAATATTCTGAAAAATATCTGTTAATTTACACTTTCCCGTACTTTAGGATTAACACTCATCTACGCTTTTGAACTTTTTTTACGGATCTTTGATATCTGCTCTGAAAATTTGAAAGGTTGAAACAATATACTGCATTATATAAGAAATAATGTATAGAAATATATTTTGGACTCCCACCAAATTTGGCATACATCTGTACACCTTTGGTGGCTGTATCAGTAGTAAACTGACACTGTTTCAATTCACCATAAGCTTCCATGTGAAGCTGCTTTGACACAATCTACATTGTATAAGCCCTATGCAAATAAAGATGATTTGAAATTGAATTGAATTGAATTGAATAGTAAATGCACCAAACTCTCAGACTCACTCGAGTAAACAAGAGGTTAAGTTAAAGGCGTCTAGTGTTTGGACTCAATTGCCAATTATTGCTATGTGGTTGCCAAGATGTTCTGTGTGGTTGCTAGGTAGTTTCTGACTAAACCCAAGTCAGAAGAGCACTCCATTACTTTCAAAGCCTTGTCAGTAGACACAGTTGAAGTCAGAATTATCAGCCCCCCTTTTAATTTTTTTTCTTTTTTAAATATCTCCCAAATGATGTTTAACAGAGCAAGAAAGTTTTCACAGTATGTCTGATAATATTTTTTCCTCTGGAGAAAGTCTTATTTGTTTTATTTCGGCTAGAATAAAAGCAGTTTTTAATTTTTTAAAAAACATTTTACGGTCAAAATTATTAGCCCCTTTAAGCTATGTTTTTTTTCGATAGTCTACCGAACAAACCATCGAGATACAATAACTTGCCTAATTACCCTAACCTGCCTAGTTAACCTGATTAACCTAGTTAAGCCTTTAAATGTCACTTTAAGCTGTATAGAAGTGTCTTGAAAAATATCTAGTCAAATATTATTTACTGTCATCATGGCAAAGATAAAATAAATCAGTTATTAGAAATGAGTTATTAAAACTATTATGTTTAGAAATGTGTTGATAAAATCTTCTCTCAGTTAAACGGGAATTGGGGAAAAAAATAAACAGGGGGGCTAATAATTCGGACTTCAACTGTATATATCTTATGCCTCATCCAATGGAGATTCAATTTTTTTGCTGCCTGTTTTATGGTCCAGCTGGCAAAAAATCTTTCACATCTCTCTCAGCATGATTTGAGGAATCATTTGTCACCATGGGATGAGTTAAATAGGGAAGTTTCACACAATGAAAAATGAGACCAAGGTCTTCAAAAACAGCGTCTCCAGCTGTGAATCACAGGCTACAGCGCATGAAGCATGACAGGAAATGAGTGCTTATTAGGGATCAGCTTCTCTTTGTCCATGTAATCAAACTCTTTTGGACATGGAAGCCACAAACTGATCCCAGATCAGTAGCTTTATTGCAAGCCGATTTATTAAATGTATAGATCTGCCGTTGTATAAAGGTCAGAATAGAAGGTTGGAGAGGTGGAGAGTAGCGCTAGATTTGAGACGAGAATAGAGAGCGCTTTTTTTTTTCTCCACACGAGTCTTATTTTATTAAAGCCTAGAGCACAACAGAGAAAAACATTGTCATGTGATGACTGGCCTCACAGGGCTCCGAGACCTTATGAAGATTTATCTGAAAACAGCTGCTCTATTTTTATTGTCGACATGTGAAAATGACGATGATACGATTGCACATTTATTTTCAGTGTGATGTAAACGCGCCTCCTAAAGCTGACCTGAATTGTCTTTTAAGTAGTACTTGCTAAACACGCTGAAGCAGTGAATGTGTACTTCACTGCCTATATTAAGTGGTGACCGATGTTCACACAACCCTGGTTAGTTGAGTGGTGAAAACAAACCCCTAACCACAATTACACCACAACACCATAACATGTTTAAAAACATCTCATTTAGTCTTTTAGGTTAGTGACATAATACACCATTTTAAGCCAGATCTATGAATTATTTCAGAAAAACTGTAACAAAATAAAAAATCTTAAAACTCAATATATATTTTTAAGCTAAAACCATCAAACTCTGGTCAGACCCTCAAAATGACCGACTTCGTTTCAAACTTACGATCATAACTATAAAAATTTTAAAGGTGGTGAAAACTTTCAACAAGCATTAATTTTTCAGCTACATCCACTCAGGTCAAGACCTCCACACCTTTTTAGAGTTATTATTTACTTTTTTAGAGTTGTGTTTATCTAGTTATTTCACTAGAAACGCCTAGCAGCTAGCAGAGCAAATGCTAGCAACATTTAAATTCATACTAGCAATGTGTTAATGTTAGCAATATGCTAAACATTTTAGTGACATGTTAATTCATGTTAGCAATGTGCTAACAATGTCACTGACAAAATGTAACTATGGCTGCGTCAGAAATTGCATGCTTCTGTACTGTATAGTACACTAAAATCAGTATGCGAGCTGAGTAGCATGTCTGAATTCATAGAATTCGAAAATCACCCTGCTGAAAAAACTGCTTAAACCAGCCTAAGCTGGTTGGCTGGTTTTAGAGGGCTTATGGCCATTTCCAGGCTGGTTTCCAGTCTGGTCTTAGACTGGTTTAAGCTGGACATAGCTGGTTTTGACTGGTCAAGCTGGGTTTAGCTGGTCATCACCCAGCCTGACCAGTTAAGACCAGGCTGGAAGTGGCTGGAAACCAGCCAGGCTAGTCGTCCAGCTAAAACCAGCCAACCAGCTTAGGCTGGTTTAAGCTGTTTTTTTTTCAGTAGGACAGTATGCGAGAAGTACCCGAATGACCTGCTGCTTCCGGCGAGATTCTGAAGTGTGCATCGGGTGGACTGTACAATATCCCATGATGCCCCACGAGAGAATCAATACATGGGAGTGAAGCGACGCAACTCACGTGGGTAGGTCATGTGATCATGACAAAATGGCGGATGTAGTACGTCCGAGTTCCATTCATACTGCTCCCATTCATGCTGTATAGAACGGACTTTTCTAACGGCCGAGCAGTATGTTTAAATTCAAATGCAGCACCTACTGAGTAGTAGGCAGTTTCGGACGCAGCCTGTGGTTTTACTACTACTACCACAGTACAACAATAATAATGATATTAAAAACCGTTATTGTAGTTAAACCCAGTTTATCATGGTTTTGCTACACTAATTATAGTTTATCTATGGTGTTCTTAGTTAAACTGTGGTTATACCAATGGTAATTATTGTGCTAAAACATGGTTACCACACCTTTACTATAATAAAATCATGGTTCATTTTCATGAGAGGTAAAACATGCTGGAATTATGTTAATCCATGAAGTAGTTAACCTAATTCAGGCATTAGCAAACATGCTAGCAAGGTGCAGTTTGACTTTCTCTGAGTAACTTCAGGCTTTTCAAAAGTTATTTTTAACTTCCAGTCTTGGTGTTGTCAAGCCAAGCTTTTCATCAAACATTTTACTCATCTTGTAAATATTTGAAAACCACAAGTTATATCTTATTAGAGAGGCCTAAAATAAGTCTATGCTAATAATCGTATAATTTGACCTTTTCATGCTAAGGAAAGCCTAGTGAAATGTCATGTGGTTACAACACCCCAAAAGCTTGATATTTATGAAATAATGGTTCATCCTGTTTGTACAAAATATTTTTAACAACAGAAGAAAAATATATTCGTCCCAATGTTATTTTAGTATAATTGCATAACTATTTATAATTATGATTATTAATAGTTATTGTGTCAGTAATGTTTTTTAATGTCTGTATAGTTTGAGTTTTTATTTTACTTAAAGTTAAAACTAAATCAATTTTAGTCATATGGTTTTAGTTATTTACTGGTTACTTTGGTCACTTTGTGTAACATTGGACTGCTAGTTATCTCATACTACCTCCCTGTATATTATTAAGACACTGTCACTATGGTATTTATCATATTTACAAGCAACTTTTGAACTATATACTGTTTTGCATCTGCACTGCTTTGGTTTGCACGTGTAATTGTATTGTTTACAATTTGTATTTTACATATATTTTTAGATTTTATTATATGTGTAATTGTATTTATTGTAATTTCTTTTTACAATTCAAATTTTTTATTAATATTTTATGTTATGAGAGTAACGCAGTTTTGATTCTCTTTATGTCCTGTACAAGTTGTTGAATTGACAATAAAGTTGACTTTGGCTTAGACCAGATGACATTTAAATGATATAACATTTGGGAAACCAACAATGTAAATATTGTATTTATTGGTTTTAACTCTTTTGATCATATTCCAATAGGGCTGTGCGATTAATCAAAATCGAATCGCAATTTGAAACGTTTCGAATTAGCTAATCGCAAGAGGCTGTGATATGAAATATATATGCATTATGTAACTTTCCCTGCCCAGAGCAAATGCGTGTCTGCCGTCTGTCTGTTCTAGCCTATTGACTGAGCATGCTTTCGTTCAGCCCAATCAGAATTGCACAACCGAACTATGCAGAACGCCCACAACAAAAAACAAACAGGAAAGCGCGAACAATTTCGATAATGGCATCTGCCGCTTCAGAAGCATTAATTGACAAATAATATCAAAGAAAAACTGGACATCGGTAATATGGGAATATTTTGGTTTCAAAGTCACAGACACCAAACAATAACAGGTCATTTTTATAAGCTGTCACAGAATTGTTGCCACGGCTTGCAGATTATTAAGCTGAAGCTTGACTACAAAATTAAATTGCAAATCAAATCGCAATATCTGTGAAAAAAAAATCGCAATTAGATATTTTCCCCAAATTGCACAGCCCTATTTTCCAAAATTAAACATTATAAACAGCATTATAGAATGTTTTTTGCATTGAAGGTCAGTCACATTTGTCAATGTCTTTGTACAATTGCTTATCTTGCATTGATATGGCATAAACTGAAGGCTGGTTGTCTCAAAGTAATAGTTTACGCTTCATAAATTCTCTAAGAAACCTTTCTATTATGAATACCTGCTTTTAGGAGTCCATAGTAAACATTAGTGTTCACAGAAATATAATTTAACAACCTGTTCACATTCAAATCCTCTGCCTTGTTTCCTCAGCTGTGCAAAATCTCTCGATTTCAGTAGGAAGGCGACATGTTTCGCCCACTCGTATGTCTGCCATATGGACACTATCCTCATTTCCACACGCACTACACCACTTTTTTCCTTTTAAATGGCTCCGTTTGATCTGAGCATGTATGAAGTTTACTAGCTGTTATCATCAATCCTTTCCAGCAGTCCTTTCTGATGTTCAGCTAATTGTCGGCACTTGATCGCATCCTTTTGAGCTCGTCCATGTTTGTGTTTCTGAAAGTCACTCAAATGTCTTTTATGTTTAGCTGAGGGAACTGTTTAATAAGACCCTGTGTAATCTTGGCAGAGAGTCCTGGAATGATTTTCATGTAGTCTGGTGTGTTTTCTCCTATAAGAGTTTCATGCTCGTCACAAATGCAGAAGTCGAGAAGATCCACAGCACCATGTTTTTAAGGTTTCATAATAGTGCACTTAGTAGTGTTTGCTTAGTGCTTGCTTAGTATTACTGTTGGTTTTGGGTTCTGTGACAGAGTTGGCAAACACCACTCATGTTTCCTTAAGAAAAAGTATACATTTAGGTCATAGCGGCCTGTTTACATATGCTATTAAGATGTTTTGATCATTTTTTATTGTAAAAATGTGCAATAAAAAAAAGTACATCATAGTTCAAAGTTTGTTTAGAGTGTATGCGAGTTAGATTTCGAAATATTAGACGATCAAGAGATCAAGTCTACTGTATATACACCTGGATGTAGACCCTCCCTTATCAGAAGAGTGGTCAAAAATGGAAAAATGAGACTGATTTAAACACCAGGTGTAAACAAGAGTGTTTTCTTTGCCTATTTATGATCCAGTCAACCAAAATGCTTGTTAATACCAAACATAAACGAGGTCTAAATGGTTTTAAGTTCGTCTCGGCACTTTTAACAACCAGTTGATCCATTTGTTTTCATAGAGTAAACGCTCTTGTGGTTAAATGCGTTCAAACAGCAGCAAAAGACCAGCTCCTCTCCACCTTCTGATCAAATACATAAACCTATGGGACGTTTTATAAGTGCAACAATAAAATGTATCAGAAACAGTTTCACAGTGTGGTACTGTATTTTTCAGCATGGCTTGGTTTGGTTTAGTTTAGCTTGGCTTTGTTCGCATTTCCACTGCAATTTAGTACCAATAAAAGTTGGTGGATAAACAACCAACCCACAACTATGGAATGGTGTTTCTGAGTAGTGGCGATGGCTGATTTTTATTGAAAATTAACCAAAGTTACTTTTAGTAAATTTTGGTGTTTTGTGTCCCAAATCTAATGATGTAGGTAGTGACGATTCTCTCTAACCAATCGTTGATCAGCTGTGTGCTAATAATATTAGGCTTAGTACCTTCTGGAACACGAACTTGCGAATGTAGTGTGCGATTTTTAAAGTGGTTTGATCACAGTTTTTTTTTACACTGTCTGGATAGCCTGATCTCATGAGGAAACGTAACTATTTTATGTTTTGTCAGCTTAGTGGCTAATTTGTATGAATTCGAATTCGAGTTCAGTCGTACGAAAATGTACCCTTTTTAAAAAGGAGGAGTGGCACCTAACCCCATCCTTAAACCCAACCGTCATTGGGGTATGAGTAAATCGTACGAATGTACGAAATCAAAATGTGACGAAGTGCCGTGAGATAACATTGGTCTGGAGGAGCATTTAGTTGCTGCCTTGTCACACTACAAGATGGATCGGCAACAGGAGGATTTACACTGCATAACTACTAGGGCTGCACGATATTGGAAAAATCTGACTGCAATATTTTGTTTCGCTGCGATATGAACGTAATTTCACCAGATGATTCGAATAGCTCCATTTGGAAAGATTTCATTCATTTAGATCATATTATCAGTATTCAAACATAACAATCAAATGTAAAATAACATGGTCATCATTTTATAAATAACAATATTTAATATTTTCTTCATCTTTTAATCTTTTTAATAAATGATCTAATCCTGTGATGTGACTGTTGCGGTCACACATATTGTGATATCGATGCTCAAACAATATAATATACTGTTTAGCCCTAATGACTACACTACACTAGAAACAATCGCCAACAACTCTGTTTGGCTCAAAAATGCACGTGAGAAGTGTAAGAAAATAACTCAAGATCACATGTGAGGTCAGAGTTGACAGATGGAGGCCAATAAAAATGTAGCAATTTGCTGCTGTGGCAAATGTTTCTGTTTAATCTTATTGTAAAGTTTATTTATTCTGATATTATAGTCTATAACAGTGGTCCTCAACCACCGAGCTGCGGACCAGTACCGGTCAGTGGATCAATTCGTTCCGGGCCGCACAAAAAATTGTTAATTATTTCTGTTTTATTATCTAAGTCTGAGAGAATACTGTCATTTTTCAAAATAAAAGTTTGTTCAGTTACATCTTGAGCGCCCAAATTTAACCCACAAGCAGGAAAATGAGTAAGAAACAGACGGCTTTGAAAAGTTTCTTTGCGAAGGGGAAAAGGCCCAGTGAAAGACCTGCAAACTGCCAAGGAATAGATCTGCAACTCAGTTATCCACAAATGCGTCGAATTCACCATGTCAGTGCAAAAAGATCAACTGCTAGAGATCGCAAATGACGGCAGCCTTTTAGGGGTCGTTTGCATATCGTGTCTTCACACAAGTTCGTTATTTCCAATGGAGGTGCGTGGCTTGCGATCGTGCCTTCCAGACGCACCTGTTGAATGAACGATGCGAGCGCAACCCGAGTCACATGACAAGAACTGACCAATCGATCAGCTTCAGCTTGTATGGAATATACACATTTTGGTAGACTAATCATCTCAGACAGACACAGAACACCCAAACACTGCAGTGCTTTGTAATTTTCTCCATAAATAAAACTTGTATCAGAGTGACAGCAATGTTTTGTCAGCGTGTCTGAGAAAACGGTTGATGGTCGGCTAGCAACCTACAAACCACCACAGTCCGCAGTAAAATTGTCAAGCGTTGAATGGTGATAAAAGGTTGGGGATCACTGGTCTATAACTCCTCCCGATCTCTACCCACTACCCTGTATCTCGCCCTCTCATTGGCTGGAGGTCATCGCAGATGTGTTTTTCAGTCAGAAGTCATTTCACAATGCAGGATTTTGAATCGCCGACAGGTCGAGATATTTATCATGCCAAATATTTAAAGGGTGTCGACGACACATCATCAGTCAAATTTTTGATAATTCATACTGTACAATTGCCACTCACGTAAAATGACGTGCACCAATTTGCCTTCGATTTTGGGAATTTGTCTGTGATTTCACTAAACTTTTTGGAAAGTCAAAATTGGAGGCTAAAATCGTGCATTGTAAACTTTACTAGAGACAAAATGTGGGCTGATGACATCTTTCACAAAATATGCATATTGCGCATTCACATGAAAACACTAGATTGCTGATTTTTAGATTTATCAACTCTGATTTAAAAAAATTGCAGTTTCGCTCTCCCAAAAAGGCAGTTCCATCTGGACGAAACAGCTATATAATACAAAATGTGTGTGTATACAGTAAAACGCATCTCATTGTGGACAGGGCCTATAAATATGAACACCACCAATGGCAGTAAACACCTTAACCCATTTGTATCATTCAAGAGTGACCCCTTGACCTACTGTTCAGTTGATTTACAGTGGAAAATGCCACTTTATCAGAGTTTGCTCATTATAAAAGCTGTCTTTTGCTCACATAGATGATTCCACTCACACATTTATAATGATTGATGGAGAAAAATAACATGGAGACAAGCAACAATGGCTTTTGTCAGAGAGTTCCTTACTTTGTTTCCATGGACAATGACAACATGCAAAACCAGCTCCTGTGCTTCATCATGTTGACAAATCAGCGAGCAGGCGCTTCTGAATCCGGTTAACACACTGCAAATTGTTTAATAAAGCTGTAGTCAAAAATGAAAATTCTGTCATCTTTTATTCAGTGAGAGCTGCAGTCTTTGGAGGACAGAAGACGTTCCTGTTGTTGTTTACAAAATATAATTTTATAATTTCAAGCTCCAAAAAGAAGGCATGCAGAAAAGGCAAACATTTAAAATGATTTGAAATCATGCTCTGTAGCTGTTTAGTCTCATTTCCACAGTTATTGTGATGAGTTTGGTTACAAGAATGTGAAAATTGTTTGCTTTTGTTGCCAGCGATGTCGAACCCGCCACAATTTGAAGTTATTTACCTTCATGTTGTTCCAAACCAAGTGTGCCGCATGCCTGCTTTTGAGTGAAGGTCTCGGCCGTTAGATCGCCCCCTGGGGGCTGGCTGCAGTACAAGTCATAAAGCCCGCCTCCTCCGCCTCCTCCATGAGACCAAATAAAAAAAATTAACTACACTTGCAACAAAATGTTCCGAAAGATGGTTCTGGTCAGATAAGGCACTGGTTATCAGCTGATATAGGTGCAGATCTTCATTTTTGTAAAGAGTATGTTTTGAGCAGTAATTTAATGCTGGGCGTGTCATCGTGATTGACAGCTGTGATTGACAGTTTCTCAAAGCAGACGTCGGAGCTTCGGCAGGAGACTGAAGTGTTATTATTCCATTTCTGTGTTATTTTACCATGATAAAACGAGTTGCTCAGCAGTAAACTATAGTTTCTGACATACAGGATCTGGTGGAACACTGTTTATTCTGTAAGGTCAGGGCTTTATCAGTTTGCTGATACACGCCTAACCACCCACATAGCAAAACACACTCGGGCCAGTTCCGGCTAGACTCTCGCCTGCTGGAGACTTACCCCTCGGCCCGATTGGCCGGAATCGGGCAGTGAGTCTATAGGCATCCGGCCTGAGTCAATCGGGCCAGATGCAGCGACCGTTAGCGAGCCGACGCTGCCGCATCCGACCCGGACTCTGCCCGCGAGTAATGTGCACTGTGGCTCGGAGCTGGCTTGATTAAATCTTCATTATATAAAACCTCACCTTTGTTAACGTTATTACAACCATTTGTGTTGATAAAACAGCAAACGCAGGCTCCTATGTAAGCGCAAAGTGTACATTAGCGAGCCTTTGTTATAGTGCACTGCAGACACCCCAGTGGTCAAGTGAGAAGTTCGGGGGGCGTGGTTGATTAGATGTACAAGCGTTTGGTTGGAAGTTCGATTCCGCAGCTCCTCCTCTGGCTCCATCAGGCAGTCCTTCTGCGTATGCCCTGGCTCCAATTTCAGCAGTCTTTTGCGACAGTTTGTGCCCGTCATGAGGCGTTTTTTTCCTTCACAGCGTTTGATGGAAAATAGCGGGGTCGCGTCGTCCATATTTTATACAGTCATTGATCCAAACCCATAAGACTTTTTGTTCATTTTTTTTTAAAATAAAACCTACTTTTTTTTTTTACAGAAGTACAACCCCAAATCAGAAAAAAATATATATAGTTATAAAAGTTATATCAAGTAAAAAAGAAAGTAGTGATTTTTAAATTTACTTGTATGACTTGTATTTGATTGCAGACAATACAACAGCATATTTTTTAATGTGTTCCTCATGATTTTTTATTTGTTTTAATAAACACATAAACCAAATTTTGTTCTTGCAACACATTTCAAAAAACGTTGTAACAGTAAAGCATTTACCTCTTTGTAATGTTGCCATTCCTTTTCACAACACTTAAAAACGTTTAGGAACTGAAGACACTAATTTAATTTATGAAGTGTTTCAGTTGTAATTTTGTCCCATTCTTCCTGCAAACAAGTCTTAAGGTGGGCAACAGTACGGGATCTTTGTTGTCGCATTTTGCAGTTCAAAATGTGCCACAAATTCTCTATTGGAGACAGGTCGGGACTGCAGACAAGCCAGTCTAGTACCTGTATCCTCTTCCTCCGCAGCCAGGACTCTGTAATGTGTAAAAAAAAAAAATCCAGAGGAACACATTAAATAATGTTTGTTGTATTGTCTGCATAGAAATACAAGTCAAAGTAAATTTAGAAATTACTACTTTCTTTACGTTTTCCATACTGTCCCAACTTTTTCTGATTTGGGGTTGTACATGAGTAAAATTCTTCAAAAAGTTTACAATGACATTGTAAAATTATCCTTACGGACTGAGCCGTATATAATATGATAAACAGATTTAGTTTAGACTTTTATTTGCTAATAAACACTGATCATCGCACAAACAAAGAGCACATCATTAATGAAAGGAAATGGAGCACAGTTACTGGAAAAAATTGTTTTTAAACAGTAAATTGCCAAATTAAACATGAAGTAGAAAAACCAAAATAATATGATTTTCTTGTAAAATGTGCTCCAAATAATCTTTGTTTTATTTACGTCTTCAAAAACCCATTAATTCCTTTTATTTATTGGTTCTCTTCAGTTCTTGCTCAAATATGCTTCTCTGATTAATTTAGATAATTCCTCATAAAACCTCATAATAGTTGTATTATTGTAAAAATTCCATTCATTAGAGCTGGACAGTCATCAACTGTACATTTATGTATAAGGACAAGAGCAGCATGAACTTTATTTAAGACATCTTACTAAAAAAAAAAAAATGTTGTCACAAAGGGTTTGTAGTGATAGAAGTAAATGTAAAGTATCCCTTATTATGCTTTTTTCAGATATTAACTTTCATGTAGTGGGCCGTTTAGCTAATTGCGAATGTCAAAGGTGCAGAGTTTCAATAACTGGTGTTATTGGGTTTCCATTACCTCATGTAATGTGCATTTTCACTGCAAAAAATCAAGCATTTTTAGACAAGTAAAAAAATATGATCTTGTTTTCAGAAATAATGTCAAAATTTAATGGGTTTTTAAGTAAAATAACCTGTTTCAAAGCAAAAACAAGATTATTTAGCTTATTTTAAGGAAAAACTGACTTAACTTTGACTTATTATTTCTGAAAACAAGGCAATATTTTTTGCTTGTTTAGAAAATACTTATCGATTATTATTTTTTTAGATATTTGTACTAGAAACAAGACAAAAACTCCAAGTAAGAACAGCATTTTTTTTTGCATCGTTAATGTATCGCATGAGAAACAAGTGATGAAAATGCCAAATTGTGATTAAAAATTCTCTAATTTGCAAAACAGATTTCATGCTTGTTTGAGTTGGTTTTGGACTTGTGCAAAAAAGAGTTAATAGGAATAACGGGAGATGGGAAATGCTTTTGCTGAATAAATTCTTCAGTAAATAAACTCTTGGCGACGCAGTGGCGCAATGGGTAGTGCTGTCATCTCACAGCAAGAAGGTCGCTGGTTCAAGCCTCGGCTGGGTTAGTTGGTGTTTCTGTTTCTGCGCTTCGGTTTCCCCCACAGTCCAAAGACATGTGGTACAGGTGAATTGGGTAGGCTAAATTGTCCGTAGTGTATGAATGTGTATGGATGTTTCCCAGAGATGGGTTGCAGCTGGAAGGGCATCCGCTGCGTAAAACATGTACTGGATAAGTTGGCGGTTCATTCCGCTGTGGCGACCCTGGATTAATAAAGGGACTAAGCCGAAAAGAAAATGAATGAATGAATAAAATAATATGTTACGTAACGAACATCACACCAATGCGAATCCAATATGTTTGCATTGTTTATTGTTAGTTACTAGGTTACCAATACTACATTCTGCTACTCTAACAACTTGATGTGAATGCATCTAATTTGCATATAGGTTTTACATTTTTTTTGTAGTGCAAACTTGGAAAAGATTGATTATAATTGCTGTTATTAGGTTTCCATTACTCCATGTTAATGTGCATTTTCACTGCAAAACAATGAGTTTGTATCTTTTTTCTAAAATCATCCTTGTTTTAAATTCTTATACTAAGAAGCATTTTTAAAGCAGAAATAATGTCAAAATTAAGTGAGTTTTTCCTTAAAACAAGTAAAATAATCTTATCTCAAAGTGAAAACTTATTTAGCTTATTTTAAGGAAAAACACACTTAACTTTGACTTATTATTTCTGAAATCAAGGCAATATTTTTTGCTTGTTTAGAAAATACTTATCGATATAAATATTTTAGATATTTGTACTAGAACAAGACAAAAACTCCAGGTAAGAACAGCATTTTTTGCATCGTTAAGGTTTCACATGAGAAACAAGCGATGAAAGTAGTTCGGACTGCTGAGCGAATCATTTGTACAACCCTCCCTACTCTCCAAGAACTGTACTTATCCAGAGCGAGCATTAGGGCTCCCAAAATCACTCTGGACCGCTCACACCCAGCACACTGCCTCTTTGAACTTTTACCTTCTGGTCGACGCTACAGAGCACTGCGCACCAGAACAGCCCGACACAGAAACAGTTTCTTCCCTCAGGCAATCCATCTCATGAACACTTGATGATAATATTTGTGGAACCAACATCACTACCTGCTATACACTTTTTATACACTTATTTAACAACACACTTTGCACATAACAGCTGCACATATAATGTTGTATATAGTAATATACCTGTACATACACTTGTCAATTTGTATATTTGCATTCACTACTTTTTTAAATGTATTTATTATCTGTTTTTTGTCCTGTTTCTGTAATTCTGTTGCACTGTAGAAGCTCTGTCACCAAAACAAATTCCTCATATGTGTGAACATACCTGACAATTAAGCTCTTTCTGATTCTGATTTCTAAAAATTTTGCAAAAAAGATTTCATGCTTGCTTGAGCTGGTTTTGGACTTAACAACAGATGGATAATGAATAACAGGAGATGAAAACACATTTGCTAAATAAAAAAACTCTTACTTAACGAACATCACACCCATGTGACTCCAGTATGCTTGCCTTGTTTACTGTTGGTTACTAGGTTACCAATACTACAGTTAGCCACTCTAATAACCAGCTTGAAAGGCATCTAATTTGCTATGGGGTTTTTACTCTATCTATCTATCTATCTATCTATCTATCTATCTATCTATCTATCTATCTATCTATCTATCTATCTATCTATCTATCTATCTATCTATCTATCTATCTATCTATCTATCTATCTATCTATCTATCTATCTATCTATCTATCTATCTATCTACCTACCTACCTACCTACCTACCTACCTACCTACCTACCTACCTACCTACCTACCTACCTACCTACCTACCTACCTACCTACCTACCTACCTACCTACCTACCTACCTACCTACCTACCTACCTACCTACCTACCTACCTACCTACCTACCTACCTACCTACCTACCTACCTACCTACCTACCTACCTACCTACCTACCTACCTACCTACCTACCTACCTACCTACCTACCTACCTACCTACCTACCTACCTACTACCTACCTACCTACCTACCTACCTACCTACCTACCTACCTACCTACCTACCTACCTACCTACCTACCTACCTACCTACCTACCTACCTACCTACCTACCTACCTACCTACCTACCTACCTACCCTACCTACCTACCTACCTACCTACCTACCTACCTACCTACCTACCTACCTACCTACCTACCTACCCTACCTACCTACCTACCTACCTACCTACCTACCTACCTACACTACCTACCTACCTACCTACCTACCTACCTACCTACCTACCTACCTACCTACCTACCTACCTACCTACCTACCTACCTACCTACCTACCTACCTACCTACCTACCTACCTACCTACCTACCTACCTACCTACCTACCTACCTACCTACCTACCTACCTACCTACCTACCTACCTACCTACCTACCTACCTACCTACCTACCTACCCTACCTACCTACTACCTACCTACCTACCTACCTACCTACCTACCTACCTACCTACCTACCTACCTACCTACCTACCTACCTACCTACCTAAACTTTTTTTTTTTTTTTTTTTTTTTTTTTTTTAAGCTAGAGGCATTTGCTGGAAAATATTTACTTCACATTAGGATGGAAACCCAGCTAAAAATTAAGCAATTATGAACTGCGACTCTTGCGATATTACTTCCAGCGCAAAACTGTGTAATTTTGTAACAAATTTGCACAATGTTCGTTTTTGCTGGCTGCTCTTGACCAACTGAAAATGATTGTGTTGTTGACATGTCACAGACTAAAGCTTGAACTGATCAAGTAAAACTGACTCCATTGTTACCATTCGCGTTCCACCTCTGCTTAGTTCAGGTGTTAAGAATCCTTTATTCAATCCATCCTGAGGATTAAAACAAGAGGTGTTGTTGACATCTAGCGAAATCCTCAGGCTTCCTGCCATTCATCATCTTCCTCTTGTATGTAGAGCCTGTGTGGTGTGTTCCACCAATGATGGTCCTGCCCGTCTACGCTTTGCGTTTTTGTTTAGGAAAATGAAACATCCATCACATGACTCCATATCCAGCCTTTGTAGATTCAGGTGAAAGGTAAAGCTCTTTATATTATCCAAACAGCTGATGTATTTGCTTGAGCGCTTTGCCTTTATGAGGGCTGTTTAATATCTTATGAGCTGAATAAATTGCGTTCAAAACTGTCAGCGCTGTTTTCATTCAGTGTTAATGTTGGAAACGCTTATGAAAGTATGGGGTTTTCATAGCATCCCGATGGTTTAAGGCATTAACACCTCTCTGCAGTCCAAATTACACAGGTTTGCAGCATAAGTGCATTTATTTAGTGGTTCGTTCATCAGTTAAAAGCCACTCACAAGCACATAGAGAGAGAGAGCGGCTTCTATTTCTGTCTGTACTGTGTTGAGATGAATGGCGTTGGGGCTTTTTTTCCTGCTGGTGGTGAAAAACATAATCAGGCCATCATTGCCTGCTGGTGTTATTTTGGCTAAAGGCTATAGGTCTTATTTATAAAACACGAGTACAACAAGTATTTCTATATTAATCATAAAACGATTAAGTAATGTTTTTGTGGTAAATTAACAACAACAACAACAACAACAAATGAATGCTTTACAATACAAAGGAGTACTAGCATGCTGAATACTGAGTAGTGTATACTTTCAAATAAAGTGGAGGAACTGTGACGTCAATTTGTATGCAAAAACCCGGAAGAGAGTTAGCATTCTAGCAGTTCCGGTTCCCTCGTCCCAAAGTCAATGGGTTTTTCCAATGGGATTTCAGTTAAATCGCTTAAATAAGGTTCGTGGCTAACACAAACTTAAGATACTTTCACGTTTAACTCTACGACATAAAACACATCAGTTACAGCACACTCTTGATTTTTTTAAATCAGTTACGCTTTTTTAAAAAGACGGTTGCTATCAAGTTGCTAAATGGGACTAGAGGCGGTGTCGGAGACATTATACGTCATCGAGTTGACTGGTCTGTAACGCAGCCCACTTGCGTTGGGCATTTGGATTTATCTGTTATTTAAGTATTTTCATGAATAATATTTTATAGTTTGTAGTATTTTTCTAGTTGGAAATTCATATTGTGTGTAGATAATGCCTTCACTTGTAGAGACCGTCAAGACAGATTAATTTGTTGATCCTTTATTTTAATTAAACGATATTATGGGGATGCTGCTTACCAGTGCAGCCTGTCTTTTTCTTGCTCTCAGTAATGCAAATGTGTGAATAAATGTGTAAAAAATACTTAAATATTTGAACTGTCATTTTAACAGGATCAATATTTTTCGTCTGTTTTTTTCTTCCATCTGGACACATTTAGCTCTGTCATAACTGCAATATTTAAACTCCTCCTTAAAATGTACAGGATATGTGACTGCATGGGCTGCTTTTCGCTGTACTTCGTGACAAAAAAAAGAATATTGAATGTTGTTCTGTGTCCATGATGGAACTTCCAGGCATATAGACTTGTCCCTCACATCTCATTTCTGTCGGCTTTTACTAAGGTAAGCAGGTTGTGTGTACGCGAGTGATACACTTATTTAAATGTCTTATGATAATACTATCTAGGCACATTTATACATACAGTTTTAAAACTTTTACAACAGCCGTAAAGCAAAACAAAATGCATTTCCCACATAAAAAAAAAAAAACTATCCAAAAGACACGTAGGTCTATACAGATGTGTTTTCGCGTATTTATTTGTTTATAATATATAGCGAGGATTATAATATAATAAATCGAGAGATTAAATCTTTGTCATGGACCATATTTCTAAAAATAAGCTTGAAAAGTGGTCTGTAGCAGGGTGGTGCTAACGTTACAGGCGAGCGTCCCGAAGGCACTGTAGTCCATTTATAGCCTAATGTTAGTATTTCAGGTCTTGCGTTTGCATTTAAGATCCAAAAGTGCTAAAAGATGTTTTTTCGTGTGAGGATTATCCAGTTAGACAAAACGTGTAAGTGTAATGAGCTGTGTTTGAACACAGAGCTTATTATTTGCAATCTTCAAAAAGCCTATGGGAAAATCCTATAGGGATTTTATCGAGGGAACCAGTTTTATTCTAGCAGCCAATTAGCCTACAAGGTGACATCATAGTTCCTCCACTCTATAGGCTTTAAAATTGCAACGGTATCAGTTTCAATTAGGGCTGTGCGATTTGGGGAAAATATCTAATTGCGATTTATTTATTTATTTATTTTTTGACAGATATTGCAATTTCGATTTGATTGTTGCGATAAAGTTTTCAATAATCTGTATCGTAGCTTCTTACTGCTAAAATGCAGTGAGTGTTAGTTTAAAAAAAAGGAACCGAACAGATATTAACGTACTTAAACATTTATTCAAATTTGTTTTTAAATATTCAGAAATTAAACACTCATTTTTCTCTATAGCAAACGGTAAACAGTAATAAAAATATTATAAAATATTATAATATTAAAAATAACAGTAAATAAACAATTTAAACTCAAATTAGGGAGATAGTGTAGCTTATTATACAAACAAAAAAATAATAATTATAAAAATACAGAACACTCAGCAAACTAACATGGCTGATAAGAGCCTTTCTGGAGCTTATATTGTCTAAAACAAAATAATTATCACAGATGCTACACAAAATGTCATGACGTTAAACGTACAGCTGTGGTACTCCAAAACGGCTAAAATAGGTGCGAGACAGAAGTGTATATGTTCTATCCTGCATTTAGAAGAGTTTTTTTTTTTTAATCCCTCTTTGGTCACTGCATTAAAAGGCACCGTGTCTTTAGCGAGGTAATGCGTTATGGCATTAGTTATCACCTGGGCAGGGATTGCACCAGCTGTTCATAAGTTCTTTCTTAAACTGGAAGGTAAAGTCCACACTAGGGGCTTTGTAACTTCTAGCTAGTTTGTATCTATCTAGTTTGTAACTAGCAAACCGTAGTTAGTAGGTCGTAAGCGCTCTGTAAAGTCTTGCCTATAGTCACATTGAATGACGTTATATCCAATAAGAAGCCATGCACGCGTTTGTTCTGGGCAGTGGAAATTAAATAATACATATTTCATATCGCAGCCTCCTGTGATTCGCTAATCACAACGTTTCAGATTGAGATTCGATTTCGATTAATCGCACAGCCCTAGTTTTAATAATGTTATGCAGTCATAACAAACAATGCACTTATATACGAGACAAGGATTAAATATTAAATATAATTCATTTAATGCCGAAAAATGCGTATGCATGGTTGTCATCACGGGACAGCATGGAGGAGAAGGAGATAGGTGGGGAAAGATGGCGAGTCGCGCACCAAGTGACCTGGTCTCGAAAAAGAACACAACTTCTGCAATTTGGCAGTATTTTGGGTTTCGACTGAATGAGAAGGGAGAGGCGGTAAATACGGACGAGGAAAATACTTCGTACCTAATTTCGCATATATGGTATTCAGTTTCTGAACGACACAAGCCAACAATTTGGTGACGTTGTCTGAGCCTTACGTCATAATTTTTTTATTATACACAGTAATACCGTATAGTACCAAGGTAAAATAGAGAGGAGGTTTGACGGTATCAAAATTTGAATACCGCCCAAGCCTACTGTAAAAATATTGAAAAAAAATATAGTGTGTATACCGTTAAAGACACAATTATTAACCATCATGTGAAATTTTAGTTTTTAAATATTTCCCAAGTGCTGTTTTACAGAGAGATTTTTTTCAATACATTTTTAAATAGTTTCAATATATTTTTTTTGTCTTCGCCATGATGACAGTATAATATTTTATAAGATACTAGTATTCAGAATAAAGTGCAATTTAAAGGCCTAAATAGGTTACTTAAGTTAACAAGGCAAATTAGGTTAATTAGGCAAGTCATTGTAAATCAACAGTAATTTATTCCAAATCAATATTGATTAATATCTGAAAGGGGCTAATAATTTTGACCTTAGAAATAGGTTTTACATTTTTTTTAATCGTTCCAAACAAACTAGAAGAAATAAGACATTCTCCTGAAGAAAAATATAATATATTCACTACTGGTTTAAATTTGTGAAGAGTGGAATATTCATGTAGTTTTTTATTTGATAATAACTGAAGTTACAGTCTTTTTGGCAAAAAAATCACATCTATCAATGATGTGTTAAAAAATGTTGAAATAAATATGGCGATATAAGGATTCTGGTCAACATTGGTGATATTAACACTTGTGTATTGTTCAAATTTACTGCGCTTTCATTTATGACTGTTTTTGCCCCATTGACCTCCATTATATTGACTTTTTTGATTGCAACGCTTTGAAAGCGTATAATTATGCATTCTTGATTATTTTTGGTTTTCTCAGTTGAGAAGAGGTACAATTTGTCATTTTTATTGCTGATCATCAGTTGGCATTTGGCACAGTTACCCCTTTAGATGGACCTGTGCAAAGTTTCTGGCTTTTATATAGAGTTCTATGGAGTAAAACAACAGATTATGTTTACTGTTCTGAAAGCTGAGCTGCTTATTTTGATTTTCTCAGACATATCAAGGTAAGTGTGCAAAGTTCTCTCTTACACTCTCACGCACAATATACTCCATATAGAAGGCAGAGACTTAACTTTTTTGCACTGAAATTGATGATGATCAACAGTAAAAAATCAAGAATGAATGATTATATGGTGTCACAGCTTTGAAATAAACAAATGTCATTATAATAGGAGCCAATGGGGCAAAAATAGCCACCAACATAAAGAAAGTGTAGTAAATTTACCCAGTGTATTGAATTTTTAAACAATTTCAAAGCATTTTCCCAAAATATGTGTCAAAATAAGATTTGTCACCAAAAATCATTCAATTAGCTTAAACACAGAGAAAGTTGTGGCCAAATTAAGGCTCAAAATCACCCCAGAGTGGATAAAAACATTCCCAACAGCACACAAGGGATAAATACATTACAGTGCGTACTGCAGAAACAATATGCCTAGTATGTATCGTCTTCCAAATGGAGGGATGCTTGGGAATGAATCAGGAGTGAGGCATGTGGCAAACACAGCCCAGAGTAAATTACAGGGAATGGATTTAGAGGGGTTTGGCCACGCCAGACACACCCCCGTCTCCCCCAGCGCAAATCCCTGCCCGTCTGCCAAACTCGGGCACAACAGATGCCATTCGGTTAACCAGAGCATCATGTCTGAAGCCTCAAACAGGTTCGCCCAATTGACTAAGCCTTCATCTGATGCTTTGAGCTTGGAGAACTCGTCATATACTTCTGTGTTCTGTTATTATGCCAACATCCCATTATTCATGAGCATCTAGTATGAAAAAAGAAAGCATGCATTGTCAAAACATGACTCTGCTTATATAAAAAAAAAAACACTCAAAGCAGGGGATGGCGCTCATTTTTTCCTAACGCTGAGCTCTCTTGAATGATGGTGGGAAAATCCCAAATGTCTAGTTTTTTCTCCATTTTTGGCAGCACTCGAAAGCTACTGCCCTTTTTATTTTTTCAGTTTTGCCAAGAGAACATGCCATTAAGAGAGAGATGCTGTCAGTGGAAGTCTTTCAAATATCCTTCCAAAAACACTTTGCTGACACTATTGAATTTTCTCTGACAAAAACAGAGAAGCAATTGACACAACATTACTGGGAAATTTCTTGAGTGAATGGACTGGTAAGGTTGAAAAACAACCATGGATTCATACAAGTCCGAACCATATAATATATTAATAAAAAAAAAATCCAATATACAGTATAATTGCTATTGCGTAAAAGATTATCTTAATTGTTTAATAATATATTCATTAGTTGTCTGCCAATTTTAGTCCTGTGACCAATATGTTGAAGAAATGTTATATATATATAATGTATAAACTGCAAGCACCAATTATGAATTAATTGATGAGGACTTTTTTTCATTGGGATGGTGTGAAGATGATCCATAAATGTTTATGAGGGAAAATGGACACACCCACACAAAGAAAACAGATCAAAATAAGCATATTTGGTGTGCTGTCAGGGAGAGGAATCTGAGGTCGGAAAGATGTCTGAGCTCAAGAAAGACAGATAGGAATACGAGCTCAGCATCTAGGCCCTTCCGAGAAAGCTCCCCTCCCCATGCTTAGTATGGATCTGGTTAAAAGTGTGGAGCTGGGGTGGAGGATGGATGCAAAGTTGATGGGATGACTGAGGTAGGATGAGCTTGGTTATTTATGGGAATTCTCTTTGATTCTTATTGGATGATTAGTGTAATTGCTGATAGAGAATTCGTTGAGTTTACTATATGTGTGTGCTTCTCCCGAAATTAGTTTTAAAAACTTCACTTAGAGCCACGGAAGCAGAGGAAAATGATATCTCTCTAGCCTTCATTGTTCAATATTATTTGCATAAACTTCAGTGCAAATCTGAAGAGTTGGAAGTGCTAAATTGAAAAAGAACCCAAAAATGTGCTGTGGTTAATGGTCAGACTGTCTTCTATCTGTGTGGGAATATCATTATTTTTTACCATACGGTTCTATGGGCTGCTTTTAAACTTGAGTGACACAAACTATGAAAATACATCTAGACATGATGGTTCTTGTCGTGCCCAATAATATATGAGCAATTCCATGCAAATTTCAACCTTCCCATGAAAAAAATTAAGTTTTCACCAAAATAGCGAAACCAATTCTATTTTGTTTTGTAGCCTTCTCTTTTAAAGTTCTGCAAAAATACTCAAAATTGTCTCTGTAAATGTTTTTAAACAATTATATTTTCACACAAGTCACAAATTCACATATATCACATCCAAAGTCAAAATAAAATCAGTTCTTTTTGTTCTTTAGTGAGCCAACTCCTTTTAATTAGCCTTATTTCTTTTGGGTTGTGGAGTTTAATTCACAGAATTTCTACAGAGTATGTTGTATGCTGTAAACCTGCATACTTTTTTGGTCACATCCATAAAGCATGTTTATTTCCCTCATTTAAAATATAAAAATATTTTACAGATTGATATTTTTCTGATCCCATAACTCTGTGGTTAGCTGTTTTGGAAAATATAAACAGATGTTTCAATATGATATTAACATACTTTCTCTGTGAATTTATGTTTTGAGTTTTTACTGTGAATGTCCCATCTATAACGCTGGAATTGCTGATATAATGATATTTCTAAGGGAACAATAACGATTTGATTATAACTGTACAGTCACCTTTATTAATGTTTATTAGCACTGCTGAGGTATTAACCCTAATCTGATTTTCCACAGAAAATATTAACATTTAGTTATATATCTTTCAACTACCAAGAGACCTTTCCCTCTCCGTCACCTAATTTCTCATGAGCGTTTCAGTTTCTGTTGAGTTAATTCTGTGAAGAATGCCACAATCATATGACTCGAAAATCCTGTTATTTCCTTTACGCTTCATATTCCATCATGGTTTCCACACACACACACACATAAAAAATAATTGATACAGTAAAATATTTTTCCATAACCCCAGTCCCATCTGCATTTGTATTATTTTGTAATAGTTGCAAAGTCAGAACTTGAAGGTATAATGGAAACATTCTCACTACTACTTCATCATTGATCCTGTTGAGTAAATTCGCCTGCATTTTTTTTTTTTGCCATTTCAGCAGATGTCATTCCTCCCTGTCAGCAGTTATGAACGCACAGGCCTTCTGTTGGCCCAGTTGTGGAAGTATTTCAAAACTCACTAGATTTCTTTTATATTTTCTGGAGTTTAGCCATGCAAAACGATGCAAAGGTGCAGCCAATGCCTTGTTCTATGGCAGCTAACCTGCTCTAAATTGTTTAAGGTTAGTTGCTTGTAGGCATGGCCAAGATTCTGACAGTATGATAACCTTGGATAAATATATCACGGTTTTCACCGTATTGTGATTACTGCTTTAAAATATATTCTTTTAAAATGTCTGTGTAAAAACAACAAACTTTTTTCCATTGAACACAACATATTTTATTTTAAAAAACATTTAAAATAATTTGGAACAGTAGCTTTTGATGAATAGGGTCCTTTGCTGGAGATACGGTTGCCATTAAAAACTAAATCGAAAAAAGAAAACAACAGCTTGCATATACAGTAGTAATGGTATAACAGAACATTTTGGCGGTTTTAAAACCTTGTCATTTCCACCTGCAGTAAACCTTGAAACCGGTTATTGTCGAATGCCTAGTTGCTTGGGTGTTCTGAGTAACTTATTAGAGTATTGCTAGGAGATTTCATCCAAACCCAATTCAAAAGACTTGATTTTTAGCTAAGACTTAGGACCTTCCTTCAATGTATCATTATCAACGAACAAAACAATGTTTGGGTTAATTGTAATTGTAAATTATAACCGTAAAATTGTAAAGCTGGATGCATTAATCATATCTGTAGAATGTGGATGATAACTATAACAATAAATAAAGCAGTCATTTTATATTAATTGTTCCATTTCTTAAATTCATTCTTCATTTTTAAGAAGGGGTACCAGAGGGTGTGCTCCAACTATAGGGAGATCACACTGCTCAGCCTCCCTGGGAAAATCTATGCCAGGGTACTGGAGGGGAGGATCCAGCTGATGGTTGAACCTAGGATTCAGGAGGAACAAGGTCCAGGCCGTGGTACGCTGGACCAGCTCTATACCCTCACCAGGGTGCTCGAGGGTTCATGGGAGTATGCCCAACCAGTCCACATGTGTTTTGTGGACTTGGAGAATGCATTCGACCGTGTGCCTCATGGCATTTTGTGGAGGGTGCTCTGGGAGTATAGAGTCAGAGGCGCTCTGTTCATACAGGGACGAGACAGCTCTTAACATAGCATGTTGGACTCTGGCAGGGCTGCCCTTTGTCACCAATTCAGTTCATAACTTTTATGGACAGAATTTCAAAGTGCAGCCTGGGGCTGGAGGGGGTCCGGTTCAGGGATCACAGGATCTCATCACTGTTATTCGCAGACGATGTTGTTTGGTTGGCTTCATCGAACATGGACCCTGAGCATGAACTGGGGCAGTTTGCTGCCGAGTGTGACGCGGCCGGGATGACAATCAGCACCTCCAAGTCTGAGGCCATGATGTTCCACTTGAAAAAGGTGGTTTGCCATCTCCAGGTTGGAGGAAAGTCCTTACCCCAGGTGGAGGAGTTCAAGTATATTGGGGTTTTGTTCACGAGTGAAGGAAGGATGGAACGTGAGATTGACAGGCAGATTGGTGCAACAGACTGGTCGATGTACCAGTCTGTTGTGGTAAAAAAGGAGCTGAGCCGAAAGGCAAAGCTCTCGATTTACCAGGCAATCTACGTTCCTACTCTCACCTATGGTCATGAGCATTGGGTCATGACCGAAAGCTAAAGGACAAGATCTCGGATACAAGCGGACAAAATTAGTTTCCTTCGCAGGGTGGGAGGGCACACCCTTATAGATAGGGTGAGGAGCTCTGTCACCCGGGATGAGCTCAGAGTAGAGCCGCTGGTCCTCCACATTGAGAGAAGTCAACTGAGTCAGCAAAGGTGACTCGGATGCCTCCTGAACGCTTACCGAGGTGTTCCAGGCATGTTTCACCGGGAGAAGGCCTCGGTGAAGACCCCGGACACGCTGGAGGGACTATGTCTCTCGGCTGGCCTGGGAACGCCTTGGGATCCCCCCGGAGGAGCTGGTGGAAGTGTCTGGGGTTCTCTCCTAAGACTGCTGCTCTTGCGACACGGCCCCGGAAAAGCGGTTTAAATGAATGTTTCATTTCTATTACAATATGAAGTTCACAACTATAACAATAAAGATAGAAATTAACGACTTCTATTGTTCGATTTGTTAAACCACTATAAAAGTAAAAAATTGATAAACAGTTGATAAAAGGTTAAAATGATGGCAACCAATCAGAATAGACCTTTAAATATCTCTATCATTTAAATCAACGGTTGACAAACCTGCAGTGCATTTTTTGTTTGGTGTAATAGCTCATTAATGGGCCATAATGGACCCTTTCAACAAGACTGTTATGACGCGTTTAAGGGTCATCATAATCTTAAATCCTTAAAAATGTTTAATATTTAGATTTTTTTTTTTAAAGTATGAACATTTGTATGCATTTATAATTGTATTATATCATCTTTGCGTCAAAGTACAAAAAACTAATTACCGCTTATACGAGGTTTTTCTAACTGTACGTTCACACCGAAAGCAGCGAGGGCGTCAAAGGTCGCTACACATTGATCTCGTATTTAAAGGAGCCGTTGCTGCATATCATATCAGTTACACTCCGGCATAAAGCATGCATTTTAGCGTGAAGGTGTTGCACACTTATTATCAAATCCACTTAACTATGGAAGATCTAGTTGCATGTGGTGTGGCTTTGCACCACTGTGTCCATATGCCTGAAATATTCTGAAGCAGCAATACTGTTTTGTATGGTCGCATGAAATTCACGCTTTTTTTAAAGAAAAAAATATATATATTTAACATTGATGCACATCAGTAACTCGCCAGTAACTTTTTTTAATCTACGTTCCAGTAAGAAAACATTGCAAATAATTGGAAATCCAGCGACCGCAATAATTAAACCCTTGGGAACAACTGTGGTCGGAACCAAAGTTCACAGTGACTGTGTTCTCTGACTCCTCTCAAGCGGTGAACTTCTACATTCCTGTTGCTTGCCGGCGAACCGCGTCATAGCTCATTACCATAAAGTTGACTTGATTTCAACTCTCCTCGACGCTCACACCGGCGAAGACGCGCCGCGCTGGTCCTCGCCGCTAATCGCCGCTGGCTCCCATTGAAAATGAATGACTTATGAACGTACAGTAATGCAGCGTCTATGGGGCTGAGAGTAAATTTGACGTTGTTCTCTCCTCTAGCTGCTGTCATCAGTCTCACACAATTTTTTTTTCTTTTTCCGAAATCGAAAAGGACTATATCGTGGCATTTTTATTTTATTATTTCAGCAAATAGGATTGTAAAAAAATATTTGTTGTACTCTCTGATTCACTGCTCTCTAAGTTTACCCAACTATGACGCCTTCCGCTACTGAGAAACCCGGAGATGTAAAAAAGGTCTATAACAATTGCAATGTCATACTTTGTAACACCACAGCGTATATAAATAATTGTACGTATTTTTAATGTATACTATTTTAAATAATGTACTCAAAAAACACCACCAACAACAAACTGATGAAAATGGCCAAAACAATAGACACCTGGGGTTTGCGTGTGTGTGAGAGAAGAATAAATGAAAAAAAGAAAGACTTGTTTATCTGAGTAAAAAAGACATTTGTATCACTTAGAATATTTGAAATAATGAAGTCTGGACAAGATAGATTGACTAATTGTCCGTGTCCTCATTAAATTGAGGATACTTTAAAGGCTGTGTGCATACACTTGCATGTGCAAAATATAAAGTAGTTGGATTTTAAAAGCATTTTAAGCACTTCTCAATGTTGATGTCAGTTGCTGTTGTGTTCACAAGCAATTTCTTTCATTTGTTTTTGAGCTCTAAGCCAACAGGCTGGGCCATTGTAGTGCAAACCAGGCATAATTATTGAACAAAAATTCAAGATGTATGCAGCAACTGAACATACAGTTAACAAAAGAGAGATTTTGCTAAATGTATACTTTTATTGATGGTAAAATATATGCCAGTTGTACATATATCTTCTTGTGCATGTAAAACCTATTTGTAATTCATCTCCATTCAAGTTTAATGTCATGATACATATCAGTTAAAAACAGACCACTTCAGCCAGTTTTAACCTGCTGAGTGTGTCTGTCCCTCATGTTCCTCTGTGCTACCGTTCAGTATTTTGACTGCTGAGCATTGTTAGCGCTCTGTTGGCATTCTCTTCTCTGCCGGCGGCCTGTGTTTTGGCTAGCGGGGCTTTGGAGACGGGCAGAGAGGGCTATTGTTCTACTGTACTCCTGTGTTTCACCCAAAGGTCTCCCCCCTTCTTCCTCACCTCACTTCTCATCTGTGAGGAATGATAACTATGCAGTGTCCCAGATGGCCCAGGCTCCCACGACGCTTCTACCCATGTTTCTCTCTCGTCCAATGAAGGAAGATTGCTTTGTTGGTCAAAATACTTGACTTTTAGACGTGATTTGTTTCAGTGTGTTTGACTCGTGTGACTTGTAATCTCACATTTGTTTTGGAATTTTTGCTTTTTTTTTTTGCTAGCTGGTTATAGTGCGTAGATGTTTGCTCCTTTTTCAATTAGTTTTTTCGGAAGCAATAACATTTGTTTTTGAATACCAAATTATTATTTATGTTAGATGTTTACATGCAGCAAAAGTTGACATTACAAACCAAAAATAGGTTTCTCCATTTTTAAAAATCTGATTATTATTGGTCAGCTGAGACGTTTTTCTGATTAGACCTGGTATTATTATGCTTTCAGATGCGTCTACTTGACCACTTGCGTTTAAATTTCATAGTGACCCTTCTCTCATATTTTATTATACTCAGTATATCATTTTCGCAGCGCTTATGGGTGACCAAATCAACAAATTCATGATACGCAGTGTATGAGTGAACTGCAAGTTGATGGAAATCTGTTATAGTACAACACAGTATCCTTGTTTTATGTGCTTTTCCACATCATGTCGCATAACAGTATCGTTTTATGGCTCATTTTCACTGATTAGTATGGTTCAGTATGGTACACAGTTATTTTCGTTCCCACTGTCAGAAACCAAAATAGTGAAATGTACCATTTAATGTACAATGACATAAAAAAATGTACCAATGTACCTTTTTTTTGGACCCTTTCGCATAGGTAAGCAGAACAGTACGGTAATAAGTGGAGCTAGACTTGCTGTTGAACACTGATCGTTTTACAGAGAATCTTCACTTGTGTGTGAAACGGCAACATAGGAAGCGCCATTTTTAAATACATAACTGAAACACGACACCGTAATATTACAATGATGCCTTGCATCAATGAATCATGGTTGAACCAGTATCAAACAGCCACAGCCAAGGAGCAAGATTCTTTAGCGTGTCCTTTATTGTTGTTTGTTTACGAGGCTCAAGGGATGCCGTTTGCAAGTCTACATTTGATAGGAATGAACTTAAGTGCACAAAAAAACAAATATGTGAATGGCCTGTGTGGCTTTCTTCTCTGAGCGAGAATAACGTTTATTGCAACTTCCTGTTATACACCTACCAAGTAAGGGTGCTATTGGCATTTGAAATGCAAACCTGATTAGGGTGATCCATATTGAATACTGTGCTGCATTAAACTGTACTGTAGTGTTGTCAAAAGTATCGAGTTGTGTACTGAAATTTTAAAAACATCCATTTCCTGCTAATATTTGTTCATTGTTGAGCATGTTCTTAAACAGAACTGATTGGCCATTTTTCACATGCTTAACAGAAATGACTGTGATTGGACGGGGTTATTGTCACCCCTGTTGACAGGGTGCAAATGTAAATACACGGACAATGGAGCGTTTTAAAGTTGCGTAAATCAGTCGATCCATCAGCGGATCGCTCGTATGTCAGCTCATAGACAGACCTGTTGATCGACGCGACTTTAAAACAATCCAGTGTCCATGTATCTGTGTTTGCACTCTGTCCACAGTGGTGAACTGATGACCTTCACGGCCAATCACAGTCATTTCTGTTGAGTATGTGAACACAATGACCAATCGGCAGTATTTAAATATGAACGGGAAATGGACGTTTTTCAAAATTTCAGTAACGTTTGGTACCAAACTCGATACAACACTACTGTCCTGTACCACTCAGTAGAAATAAGGCATCAATCAGTAGTGTTTACACTATGGAAGGATTCTAGCAAAATGTGACTACCTCTAGAAGTGGTCGAAAATGGACAGGATCAAAAAATATCCTTGTTTGCACCTGTATTTGTATTCGTCCACTTAATTGCGTTAACTAAAAGGTATGTTAATACTAAGTGTGAATAGGGTATCGTTAGGAGGTTTTGCTTAATGGCTGGACCAATCACACCTCCAGTTTAATGGATGATCAAGCAAAATAAACATCATCATGTTCCTCCTAAAAGAGATTGAAACCACACAAGAGCACATCAATTATTTTTGGGGCATTCAGCAGTATCAGAGGAAATGCAACTTTCAGTTCAGCTTTAGAGCGACGCGACATGTTGCGAGAATCCAAATAAAGCCACAAGTTTTAGATAATCTCAAATAATTAAGACAGACTGAAACAAATCAGTTTCTTATGTGTGGTGCATGTCTCTGTTGAACATATATAAGCTGTATGTGTGTGCTGGTTATCAAGTTTCAGTGAATTGATGTTGACATGCTCCAGCGTCAGGGTCAGTTTATAAAGCAGGGCTGACAGATCAGCTCAGCGTTCTGGTTTCTGCATTCTCCCCCCACAGACGCTGCAGCTCAGGTAAAAGCCATGCTCGGTTTGATGGGATCATATGGCCGCTCCTATCTGGCCTGACTGTCAGCTGGGCTGGTTTCAGTTCTCTCCTCTTTATTACCTCCCTACAATATTAAAGGGAAATGGACACCAGTCTGGCCCTCCCCGCAGTAACATGAGTTTGCAGTTCCTCTTTCTTTTTTGTCTTGCTGTTATCCATTCTGTTTTGTTTTTGATAGGGAGACCAATGTTTTCTGCTAACTTGACAGGTGCGAGTTAGACTGTGTTTTAGAGAATCCCATGAAAACATAAATCTGAAGTATTTTGCTTGAAGAAATTAGATTATCTTCATGACAGTATGGCATGATTTACACCAAGATTCTCATTACGGCAGTGCACGCAGGTCATTAATTTTGATTGTTTCCCGTGATTATCCTCATTAAATTCCAACTGCTTATAATATTTTGTATGTTTTTCAGTTAAACAAGTAAGACAAAAGACAAATACTACCTTGGTTTATTCATATTCTTCAATTTAATCTGACGTTAAGGGGTCTTTAAAGGCACACTCAATCGTTTTTCCTCCTGTAAAACAATTTTTAATCATAAAATACTTTTACAGAGTGTGTAATATTAGGATTATTGGGGATTGGTGGGGTTTGTTTAGCTTTTATATGCTCTTATCTATGGCAGTCTAAGTCAGTGGTTCCCAAAGTGGGGGTTGGGACACCTGGTGAGTTGCAAGACAATGAAGGGGGGTTGCTTGGTGATTCGTAAAATCTAATTAATTTCATTAAACCATTAGAATTACCATATTTTATCCATAACCTAACTGAAGGTAAAAATAGTAGTTTATAGTTATGCCTTTCGAATTAGTTTTTTTTTTCTCTCTATTGGATTGTGAACTTTAGGGTGTTTACATTATATTAAAGACACAGCTATAGCGTCAGAATCAGGAGATTGATTTTATGGCACCAGGTTAAACTTTCTGGCACATTTACAACACTCGCATACATAAAAAAATTAATAGGAATTAATAAGAATAGACTTGGGCCTTTTGGTGTGTGCTGTTGCATGCAAGTTTCTATATTTATTATTTCAAATTTCTTTAATTAGGTTTTTTTTTACATGGAATATCAATTACAACATTCATTTTAGAATTATCCTTCCATGTTGTTGTTAACACTACCCCAAAAAAGCATTTCCCTCCCTGAACAGCCTATAACTTCTCATTGAAACAACTAAATGAACACAATTAAGTAAAAATATTAATAATAAAGATAAATAAAAAAAAATAAAAATGAATAATAAATATGCAGTAATATATTATTGCTCAATTTAAGAATCAAGATAGTAAGCCAGCAGATAATCTAAAAAGGGATGCCATAACTTGTCAAATGTCCTTAAAGAACCAGTAAGTGATTATTGTAATTGATTAACCAGTAAGTGATTTTTTTTTTTTCAATTTAATGCAAGTAAACACTTCTTTTATCCATGCATGAAAAGAGGGTGGAGAGACATGTTTCCACTTTAACAGGATGAGACGTCTTGCTAGTAAAGTAGTAAAAGCTAAAGCCTTTCGGACAATTACTGAAAGGTTAGCATCTACTGCCAACGCAAAAATGGCCAAAGTGGATTTGTATCCAGATTTATGTCAAACGCATCTTTCAAAGCTTTAAATATTTTAGTCCAATAATCAAATAATTTAGGGCATTCCTACATGTGGATGAGATCCGCTGGTGATTGCTTGCACCTATTAGGTTTCTATATTTATAACCACCTCAGAGGATATCGGGAGTTGCATTGTTATTTTGGGGGTCGTGGGGTGAAAAGTTTTGGAGCCCCAGGTCTAAGTGATGACTCATCTTGCACACAGAATTGTGTACAAATTATTGTCCAATCAAATGATTGCTTTGACTTGTCGTAATGCAACTTTAATTTAAACAACCAAACAAAGCCTGCATCCGAAACTGCCTACTACTCAGTAGTTACTGCATTTGAATTTAAATGTACTACTCGGTCGTTAGAAAAGTACTTTCTATACAGTATGAATGGAACTCGAGCTCTCCCAAATGGCACTCTATGCACTTACACATTTAACAGCACAGTATATGTATGTAGTGTCGTCCCAAATGGAACACTAATGTTTTTTTTTTCCATCCACCTATTTTTATACGCATTTTGCATAGTTGCATAAAAGAGGGTTGATGGAAACGCCAAGATGCGCATAAATTTTGAAAATGCGCATAAAAAACATATGCGCATAACTGAAACACTGGAAACACTTTTACCGCACAAATTACAGTTAGCGCATTAAAAAAGTCATGTAATTTTGTTATAAGAGATCATGTGATGATAAAAATGTGTGCGAATGGTAAACCAGCAGGCTGAGCACATTGTAAAACATCTGAAATGTTGTTTTGGTCATTCTGAAATGCCTTAACCATTTCAGTATTAGTGTTATTATATTAATAATGACCTCCAGATTCAAGAGCGTCTGTGCTCCGCGTCTCAAGCCTTCAAACACCACCACGCGTTCACTGCAAGTCAGGATTGCCTTCTGGGGCACAAGTCATTTATTAAATGAAGAAAACACTCACACAGCTTCTCCTACAACAGCAAATTCCGATTTTACTGTTGATATTTGGCGGCAGTTAGTCAGAAAGTGACGATTTTGTTCGCTTTGACTCGTTGGATGCTTTATTCGCACGTCTTTTATGCGATATTCCAGTTTTGCGCATAAAATTAATTTGCATTTTTGGATGGAAACATAGCTAATAACAAACAGATGAAAGAGAATATGTAAAATAATCATTTTAAGTTGTTGGCTCTATCAATAGAAACAACATATTCCAAATTTATTTTAAATTTTGTATGTGTATGTATACAGTTGAAGTCAGAATTATTGGCCCCCTTTGAATTTTTTACTTTTTTTTTATTTTTATATTTCCCAAATGATGTTTAACAGAGCAAAGAAATTTTCACAGTATGTCTGATAATATTTTTTCTTCTAGAGAAAGTCTTATTTGTTTTATTTTGGCTAAAATGAAAGCAGTTTTTGATTTTTTTAAACACCATTTTAAGGTCAAAATTATTAGCCCCTTTAGGCTAATTTTTTTTTCTCTATAGTCTACAGAACAAATCATCTTTATACAATAACTGAATTACCCTAACCTGTCTAGTTAACCTAATTAACCTAGTTAAGCCTTTAAATGTCACTTTAGGCTGTATAGAAGTGTCTTGAAAAATATCTAGTCAAATATTATTTACTGTCATCATGGCAAAGATAAAATAAATCAGTTATAAGAAATGAATTATTAAAACTATTATGTTTAGAAATGTGTTAAAGAAATCTTCTCTCCATTAAACAGAAAATGGGCGAAAAAATAAACAAGGGGGCTTATAATTCAGGGGGGCTAATAATTCTGACTTCAATATGTAAATATTTTGAGAGTGTAAGGAGACTGACTCAAGTCATTTGTTATGGTTAATGGGAGAGGGTGTGGCTAAAGGTTTATTTATTTATGAATCTGAAAATAACAATATCTATTAATAACCTTTGAGCTTACAGCAGTTGCACTATCTTGGTTGTGCGGTAAATGAAAACCCATTAACTGTATGAAGCAAACCCATCTTTATATTATAAAAGTTGTTGATGGTCACAAAAAAATAATGCCACAGTGCAATCTCTCATTTAAATTTGACCCCAGATATGTTTTTGACGGGTTCTATGAGATCATTTTTCATCACCCTTTTATAGTAAGCTGCAAAAATATCAAGAACACCAAGCGGGAAGTGAAGACTCATTAGCTGGTGTTGATTAACTTTCCTGTTTTCTCTCAGTTCTGACAGCATCTGAGGTGTGAATGTAGACTAGACGGGTAACAGTCATGGAAGTATCCACACTACACCGAGCATATATGGGCTTGTTTTTAATGTGTTTCAGCCCAAACTCTCCATCCCTTCCCTACTGGAGGTCCTTCACTGCCCCCCTGAGGGCATCCGTAGGTGGATTTGGGGAGGTTTGGTTGTTTTGGTGTGTCTATGAAACACTAACAAACTCAGCTCACCTGCTTCCTTGAAAAACAGTGCATGCAATTCATGTGTCATCCTGATTTCTACATTGGGGATCTAGCATGTCCAGCTGCATTTCAGAGAGAAAGAAACTATTAATTGAGCTATAACTGTGTATCTGACTGGTTGTCTTGAAAATAATCTCACAGACAATTTTCACATTCTCAACACTAGATATGTCAGACCCAACATGTTGTGGCAGATGCAGACGTGTTGAAATATCACTGCTGGTTTGAAGCTAATTTAACTTGAGATTCACATTCATGCTAGCCTCCCACCTGTAAACATGCTATTGCTAACAACAATTTTCAGTTGTTGCTTTTAACCTTAAACAAGCTGTGGTATTGTTGTACCTGTGTAATGTTATGCTTGATACGTACCTCTTCTCCTTTCATCTACTTTTCCTCCTGTACGATATAATCTGTTGTTTGCATTTGCCGCACAGAATAAATCGGCAGCTCATTCAGCAGCGCTAGTTAATTGGAATGCTCTGTTAGCTGTGTTTGTCCAGTCGTATCCTGTTACTGACGAAGGGGCCCATCTCAATAATAGATATCATAGACAATGAAACTGGAACACACACACACACACACACACACACACACACTCAAAACACTCCCTGGCCTTCATCTCACACCGCAGCCACAACAAAAGTGGTGCGAGAAACAAGAATGCTAACGTAATTTGACACAGTTTGACAGAGTTGACTACAGGCTTTATATTATCTGTAATGATTTCAATGACAATGCAGCGTGTCACACCAGAACACTATTGACAACAATGTCTATAGAGCAAGATTGTGAGTGGTGGCGCAATAAACCACTCATTACTATACTGTTAGAATGCTTCCGAAGCTGAATGCTGCAACAGAAAACAGAGCTTACAGTTACATGATTTATATGTACATACTACATAGTGGTAATTTCATGACTAATTGCAAGTGTACGCCATTACACCACCAATTCAAAACAGTGATTTTATATTTCTTAATGTGTAAACACGAGGAGCGTGCATATCATATCACATAAAACACTTCTTAATTGAAAGGATATAGTGTAAAATTTGTCACACAATGCAATGCAGTTTGAAATAAATGGTTATTTCTATTTTTTTTTCTTTTATTAGGAGTATATTTTAATATTAACTTCCCATGATGCAAAAGAATGAATATTTAGTGTTAGTCAATATGATGGTAATACCATATATTATGAATTAAACCTACTCCCATATAAAATAAACAATGGTTATTGTAGTTAAACCATGGTAACCACTTACCAACCATATGGTTTTACCATAGTTTAGCCAGTGGTTGGACTAGTTATACAAATTGTAAAAAATAAGCTAAAAACAGTTACAACTTTCACAAAACAATGATTCATTTAAGGATATATAAATATCCAAGACAGATCATAACAGAAAACTAGGCCTATTTTGCTCTATAAACACGTATGTTTATGATTGCTGTAATAAATCCGAACACCATATTAAGATATACCATTTAGCTGTGTCCAACAGCATGACACCGGAAGTCTCGCTGATTCAATTTAATAATGGCGCGCCATTTCTGCTTTGTAATAAATAAGAAATGGAGAATAACGTTATGTAATCGCTTCTGAATCCAGTAACCGTCTATCATCGTGGTGAGATGACAAGCACACACATTCATCAGCGTTGATAATAACGGCGATATGTGTTGTCGTTTAGTTTAATGCACGGTGTCAGTCAGAGCGAACACGAAACCACAGGACAGCTGTTTCCCGCGCGCACTCCCGCTGTTTCTAGGGAAACTGCTCGTCAACCTGTTGCTCTCCGTCTCTTCTTCCTCCTCTTTCCCGTTATGATGCTATCACCATCTCCTTTCTCTCAACAGCGGTATGAGGTTTCACTTTACGACACTCACTTGTTTACTTTCGTGTAATATTATGCGCGCTCGCGCATGTTCGTTTTTTGACACTCTACATCCACGCGCGCAAACAGGCAGCGTCCCGTTTTACAGTATTGCGTGCACGCGCATATCCTGTCTCACACGCGCTCGTGCTCGTCCTCGTCCCTCGGTTCATTTTCCCTTCTCTTTCTGTCTCTCTCTGGAGCTCCGTCTGTTTCACTCTTTCCTTCATCCCACATGCACTTCTCTCACTCTCCTCCTCATAAAACTCCCTCTCTTTCACTCTCTCTATCCGTCTGTCTGTCCTTTTATTCTTCTTCGTCGCTCATGAACACAGGAATATTCTGACATGCTGGAGATGAGTTTAAGGTACAGTTTTCTGGAGTAGTCTTATTTTTGAACTTGTTTTAAGTAGTCATGGTGAACATGTGGTGTGGAATTGTTTAAATGAAAGTGTTGACTGTGTAAACAAGCATAGACAAGTTGATCTTGTAAGTTTGCTTCAGAAGCAGGAAATTTACCTTTAAAGCAGTGCACGTTTCATTATTTCCAAATGTTGAAATGTGTGACAATCTAATACACTTGTAAAGACATGGATAAACATTTTTCTATCTATCTATCTATCTATCTATCTATCTATCTATCTATCTATCTATCTATCTATCTATCTATCTATCTATCTATCTATCTATCTATCTATCTATCTATCTATCTATCTATCTATCTATCTATCTATTTATCTATCTAGTCACCCACAAACTGATTGCATGGCAACATTTTTACCTTTATTTTTTAACCTTTAACCTTTTTTTTTTTTTTTTTTTTACGTTATTTTACCTTTAACATTGAATTTATCACACCATTAGAAAATAATGTTGACTGAAGTTACAGATTGTCAGTTTGTGTTTTTAGGCTTTATGATATTTGTGAACATATTTGGGTATTTTTATTTATTTGCTGACAGTAATGCTTATGTTTCCGTTTTTACACATGCAGTTTTCATGACCTATAAATGGACTACATTATTATTTTTTTGTGTTTAAATATTAATGTCACACCATTTAAAAAAGTGCTGACTGTCTAAATATAGCAATTCATATATTGTCTTTTTGCTTTGGAGAATGTTTTATTTTTATTTAATATCGACAATGATAAAAGAATACCAAATTAACTGTGCATATTTACATCATTGAAAACATAATCGAAGTAATATTTTTGCAGACGTCACATAATGCCACAGTCTGAACATATTTCAAAAATAATTCTGCATTAATTTTGCTTTACCTAGAAATGGACTATATTGAAGCATCTTTACCTCTTTTTACATGCTCTCAAAAAATGTAAAACATAAAATCTTGCTTGATATTTAAAAAAATAGACAGTACACTCTTTTTGATTGGCAAATTTTGTAACAAATGTATATATATTCATTGAAATTTATGTGACATTTTATTATTTTGCTTTGGCAAATGCTTTATTTTTAATGTATAATATTGACTATGATATTATAAATGCATAAATATAGACTGCACATATAACTGGGAAGTTTGACATGTTTTTTAACCATATAAAAATATTGCACACTTATGCATGCAGTTTTCATTATCTTCAGAACAGAGTCACATCTAAGCATGTCACAATAATCGATATATCGACTTAACGTGCAGTACTTGGAGATGACCTCAATAATTTTTGTCATTGGTGTATATATATTTACAAATTCACAAATAATGTTAAAGCCATTTACGTTCAACCCTTTTGTCCTCACTGGTGTCAAAGTTTATAGTTGGATGTTTACCTAATAGGACATTTAATAGTATATATAATAGGACATTTACCTTTTTAACATCAAATTATAGAATCTAAATAACCTTAAGAATGAAAAGTATGTTAAAGAGTTTATGGCTATTTGCATTATTATGCTGTTATATAATCATTATATAATCAGTGGCATAAAATGACAATAATATTGCTTATCGCAACAAATTCTGTGACTATATCACACAACTAAAGTTATCATGACAGGCCTAGTCACATAATTAAAAAAACACTTTCTCCTATACATCCATACGAATCCTTGATGTACACATTTGTATGCGCATATTATGCATCAGTAATGAGACCGAATTCTGAAGCTGCTGATGGCAGTTAAAGATTTTTAATAAGTGAGCAGTTTGTACTGATTAGATGTAGCTTTAATGCTTTGCACCATGAACTCCATCTGTTGATGAAAGTCTCTGTTGACTCCAGCCCTACAGTTTCATATGCTTCCAGTGTACATATACAGCAGCATTATATAAAGATGCCTGTTTACAAGCAATAATATGTTAAGATATTGTTGCAGTTAACAGCAATCTGTCCTATACTAAGTGTTCATGAGGGCATATTCAACAAGCTGCCTTCTGAACACACTGTACCTGCTTTTGTGTATAGTGGAAAATTATTAAGAGGCTGTTTTTTAGTTTGAAAAAAAAAAATGTTTTGGCTATAATTTGTCTTGTCTTTCTAGGTCAGATATGTGCGACAAGTATTGCTGTGTTTGTCTTGATCTTTAATCGTAAAAGATTTACAAGTGTGTGCTCTCTGTGGTAAACAAACCCAAATAAATGAGACAGTTCACATTTGATTTCGGGCTTGCGAATACGTCATTATTTAAAGTAGTACACAAAGAAGAAATTGACATTTATAGGTGAATTATATCTTATAAATACAGTAAGCTCTTGGATAAAACAAGCTACATGTCATAAATCATGTGTAAAAAAAAAAAAAAGCATTTTTATATTGCGATATATTCAACGCTATCTCACGTCAATTCGTATCTTTTTGATTTAGTGGCAAATTTGTATGAATTTGTACAATCTCATTCATACAATTTAGTACGATTTGCTTATCCCCCAATGACGGTTGGGGTTAGGGGTGGGGTTTGGTGCCACGCCCTCATTTAAAAATCATACATTTTCGTATGACTGAACTCTTACGAATTCATATGAATTAGCCACTAAACTGACAAAACGTAAAAAACTTATGTTTCCTCGTGAGATCAGGTTGATATATCTTGATATTGACCTACTGTATCCTTATTATCGTTTGCTTTAGAGAATGCTTTATTTTTATTTTTGAAAGCGATAGCCGCATACTCGAATCAATGTTAACTATGCAAATTTAGATATTTGCTAACATAATTAAATTGTGCAATTTCATATTAAATATTTTTGCGGACACCACATTATAAACGTATATTTACAATGGGGTTGGGCGATGTTGACCAATTTAGCATCGTACGATGTCTAATGTGAAACATTGCGATGGACGATGGCATCGTCTTCATAGGCAGAGGTGAATTAATTATTTATGAATAATTAATGAATTCATAACAAATTAATTATTTGTAGCCTACCGTTTCAACTACCTGGTCTTTGTTTTACTCATAACCAAATCATAAATAAATAAAGATAAGTTACACACAAATTACCACCTGTCAATCACTTTTTCCGTGGGACTCTGGCATGAGTAGGCAGAGTGATCCGTGTCAGTCATTTGTTTGGTGCGGTGGATGGCGGAGGGGTGTCGCGGACGAAATTGAGCAGCGCTAGGGTGTCGCGGACGAAAGTGAAGAGGGTTGGGGAGTCGCGGAAGAAAGTGAAAATGAACAGCGGACAGGGGTGGAGGGCGGTTGAGGAGGGAGATTGGTAAAATGAGGTGCCGAATCAGATTTCAGAGGTTCCGGGTCCGGCGTATTCCGGCACAAATTAAGCCCTGGATAGAGACAAGATTAATTAAATATCACGTTTAACAACTATAGTGAGACACGATCCAGTGATACATCCTTGATCAACTGTCCGATGTACACTATTCTCTGGAGCTCAGACGAGCGCATGAGAGTGTGTGTGGCTGTGTGTGTGGTCATGTGATGTGCGTTTTCAGTGGATGGAGGGCTGTTCAGAAATGGTAGGTGAAACACCAGTGTGGACGTGGGTCATTTTCGTTCTAAAATCCCATTTTAAATCTAAGCTGTATTAGTGTAATGGGGCCTGAGTGTGTATTTTTCACGAGTGGGTTTGCGACGGGGGCGGGGCGGAGGATTGGCGATGCCGGCTCAGCATTGTGATGTCTATCGGCCATCGGCGATGGGCGATGGCATCGTCTATCGGCCCAACCCTAATTTACAACTTTTACACAATATTTTTTCATAACCCATAAAAACGATAATTCATTTGTTGCCACTAACAGAATTGATACACTTAATTAAATAATTTGAGATCATGGATGTCAGCGATTAATCAATGATTGATTAATTGACGATAATCCTTTTAATAGATGCAACTTATTAATAGATTAAGCATGGATGTCAATTACTATGTTTCCATCCAGCTATTTTTATGTGCATTTTGAAAATGCGAATAAAAAACGAATGCACATAACCGAGTAGGATAAACTTTTAATTCAATAAGAAAAAATGTACATAAACTACAATGGAAACACTTTTATCGAACAAATTCCAGTGTGCGCATTAAAAAAGTCATGTGATTTTGTTATAAGAGATCCCTTGATGATAAAAAAGTGTGTGAATGGACAAACCAGCAGGCTGAGCACACTGTAACACATCTAAAATGTTGTTTTGGTCATTCTAAAACGCCTTAACCATTTCGGTATTAGTGTTATTATATTATTAATGACCTTCAGAACGCCTAGAGCAGGGGTGTCAAAGTCAATTCCTGGAGGGCCGGAGCCCTGCAGAGTTTAGTTCCAGCCCTGCTTCAACACACCTATCTGTAGGTATCAAACAAGCCTAAAGCACTCAATTAGTTTGATCAGGTGTGTTTAATTGGGGTTGGAACTAAACTGTGCAGAGCTCCGGCCCTTCAGGAACTGGCTTTGACACATGTGGCCTAGAGCATCTGTGCTCTGCATCTCATGCCTTTAAACACCACCACGTGTTCATTGCATGTTGGCATTTGTCTTCTGAAGTGAAAGTAATTTATTAAATAAAGAAAAGATTCACGCAGCTTCTCCTACTGCAGCAAATTCTGTTTTTACTCTTGATATTTGGTGCCAGTTAATCAGGAAGTGACGGTTTTGTTCTCTTTGACTCGTTGGATGGAAACGCTGCTTTATTTGCTCGACTTTTATGCGATATTCCTGTTTTGCGCATAAATTTAGTTCACATCTTTGGATGGAAATATTTCTACTAACGTGCATAGTCTCATGTGGCTTACATTCAAAACATACAGCAGATTGGAGGGAAAAAAGATTGTTTTTTGGATAAAACAAATGAGTTGAAGAAACAGATCTGGGCACCAGTTTACTGTCTGGGATTGTTGTGTTTTGTCTGTTGTGGACGCCATTATCAGATTGTTAATTATTTAAAACATACTGTAAACATGCTGGGTTCCACACAATTGATTTGTGTTGGGACAACATGAAGGAATTAAGTTAGCTTATTAGTTTTTACAAATTTAAGTGGATTGAACATAAAACAATTATATGATCCCAAAAAAATCTCAAGAATTGTTTTGTTTCAGCTCATTTTAAACAAGTAGTTTGAACAAACAGCCAACGTCATTTTTTGAGTTTAGGTTGGCATATCATTTAGCTCATGAACATGCTACATATAAATTACAGGTACATGTGAGGTATTAACAGACTAATGAAGTGTGCTAATAACTATATAATAGGCATGTAAGATGCACTTAAGTCACAATTCGATTAGCTTTTAAATACTGAACTCACTATGATATCTCAATATTAAATGCTAAAAACATTTTAATATTAGTATTATTATGGTTATTTATTAAGCATATGATACAAAATAATAATAATATTATAATGTGTAGGCCTACTGTTGGTTAAAATTCAAAAAAAAAATTTAGACTTGGGGTGGTGGACTTTAAAAGCCTGGGCAAATGAGTGCGTATGCTGCACTTAAAGTGTCTCGTTTCTCTCTATGGTAAACAAACCCAAATGTCCACAAATACGTCATTATGCGACGTAGTACACAAAGAAGGCATAGACGACTCATTGTTTACATCAATGATATGCATCATGTAATTTTTATATTGCGATATTTCGATATTACAATGTAACATATTGTTACACGCCAACTAAATGTCATAAGCTTTTAACACATCATAGACATTCTAGAGTTAACACCTATCTTTTTGATATTCACTTTTGAGAAGAAAATAACACACTTACTGTAACACGCACTGTTGGCACACATGGACGCACACATGCACAGTTGCCAGTGTGTACAACCGTGACAGTGCTGTTGACACATTGCATATTAGTCATTACATTTAATCATTAAGTGCTTTTGTTAAGGTGAGACACTGCAGGCAAATCTGTTTGGAGATTTTTGGTTTTTCATTTTTCACTTGTAAGTGTTTGTGTTCATTTATCACACTTTATCAATTTGTGTCTGTAGATTTTAATTACACTACATATTTTAAAAGGCTCTCTTCTCAAAATTAGTTTTTTTTTCTCCTCTGAGCCTTCTATATCAGTCATAAATTCACAGTTTTCATATTTATGTTCGAAAGTTTTTCTGCAGTTGGATTTGCTCATGTATATTTTGCCTGGTAGTTTAAAACAGTGGTTTTTGTTTTCTTAATTATGTGATAAAAAAAATCAAATCACTAAATTCCCTCTGTAAACAAGGGTGGACTTAGCCAATAAGCAAGGTAAGCAGCCGCTCAGGGCCACGGGGAATTAGGGGGGCCCGACCAATGCCAAGAAACCTATATTAACCATTTTATAAATTTTCTACCATATGTTGTAAAATCTGTCTATAATCATTAAGATTTTAACCTTATTACTTCTTTTCAAAACCAGGGACCCCCATGAATAATGGAACGTTCCTTTCGTGATGCATATGCAAAAATTAAAATCTAATTACAAATATGGCTAATTAACTGTAGTTAGTTTGTGAGCTTGTTTTTTTATTTATTGTGAATTTATTGTATTTAATTTTACATTAAGAAGATAAAGGTTCCACTTAGGCATGGACCGGTATAAGTTTCTGACGGTATGATAACCTTGAATGAAAATACCACGGTATCATGATATTGAGATTACTGCTCTAAAATAAGTTATTTTTAAATGTCTGGGTAAAACAAACAAGAAAACAAAAACTTTTCCCCATTGACCACAATTTATTTTATTTTAAGCAACATTTGTAATATTTTGAAACAGTAAACACATCAGGCTCATTCGTTAAAATAAATCATTAATCTCTGCTCTCTTCATTAGTTCCAAAAACACAGATTTCTTTACAACAAATAAAAAATATATTAAAAAACCTTACATATACCTTGGGAACGGTATAACAGAAGATTTTAGCGGTATTAAAACCTTGACTTTTTCAAACCGCGGTAAACCTTAAAACCTGTTATCGTCCCATGCCTAGTTCCACTTAATATAAATATATTTTATACATATTATACATTTATATATATATATATATATATATATATATATATATATATATATATATATATAGATTTATTTATTTATTTTTTTATTACTTTCTTTATTGTTCATTAGACATTCAAACACAACGACTTACAAATTTGGACCAACAAACATTCACACAATTGTCAATAAAACATGCAATATACAAACAATACATTCAGAAGTAAAGTAATAATAGATTAAAACAATAATGAAAAAAAATATTTAAAAAGGGAAACAAATAATAATAACAAAATAAAATAAATACAAATAATAATAATAAATAAATAAAAATAAAAAAACTAAATACTCACCTTTTGTTTTAATCTAAGTTAGTCTAATCCTTTTCAATTTAACTATTTCTTGCAGAATTTATGTTTTTAAAATAATTCATGAAAGGTTGCCAGACTTTATAGAATTTGTCTTCTTTCTTTTTTAGGGAGAATCTCATTTTCTCCAGTTCCAAATGTTTCATTACATCCTTCATTAGATGTATACTGTATATGTAGGAGCAGCTTTCTGTTTCCAGTTTAATAATATTAACCCACTTTAAATATATTTTTAAAATGCAGTTTATTTACAAAAAAAAAAAAAATCTACAGAGAAAATAATTACCTATAGAGAAAGAGAGTTATTAGCTTGAATGCTATAGGGCCCCATACCTGGAATTGCTTAGAACCCCTAAATCACCGTCTGTCCCTGTCTGTAAAAATAACTGTTTTGAATCTAAATTTTCAACCTGACTTGATCCAATGTTCAGATTTGTGCATATTTAACTAAAAAATGCCTCATTTGCATATTTAAACATACCAAAATTATAATCTTTATTTCATTCACCTTCAGTGTTTTTCCTCAAATGATCAATCATCAATTCCTTTTACAATCAAACCTTTTATTTGCTGTTTATGCCTGCATTATGAATGTCATTATTTTTGAAAGTCTTGCATTATTAAGGATAAAGATTAATTGATCACTCTTTTAAATGACAATCAATCATGGAAATTTGCAGAAACTGATGTCCCTGGTTGAAATGGATAATGATCTGAATTTAAACTTGGCGTTTGTGGTTGTTTGAAGGTGTGCTTTTAGATGCATGACTAGACGATGGTAATAAAATAGCAAGAGAGTAATAGAGGTGAAAACAGTTCCTCAGACAGACTAAACACATGTTCACACACTCGATGTGCTCAGCGGGACCCTCGAAGATAAAAAGCAGACGTCGAGAATTAATGCTCCTCCATCACCGTCTGAGAGAGTCAATCAGAGGAAATGATTTGATATGACGGCAGATGAAGGACGCAGTTTGTTCAAAGAGATTCGACTCGAAGCTCTGCGTTCCTTTGATGTATTACACGTATACTCCACAAATCCATTTCATAATCAGTGTTTGAGGCCAAACATTCTTTAAAAAGGGAGAAAATATAACAAAGCAAACTGTTGTTTATTGTGTGCTATTTATTATTATTATTATTAAGGTTTTTGCATATTAAACATTTAAGTATATGTATAAATGCTTATATATTTATGAATATATTCATATATGGCATCAATTTGTCCTATAATAAGTGTTTATGAGGGCACATTCAACAAACTGCTGTCTGAACACACTGTTGTACCTGCTTTTGTGTATAGTGGAAGATTATTACAATGCCGCTGTTTAGGTTGCAAAAAAATGTTTTGGCTATGTTTTGACTTGTTTTGTAGGTCAGATGTGCAACAAGCATTGCTGTGTTTGTCTTGATCTTTAATTATGAAAGATTCACAAGTGTGTGCCCTTTCCCTGTGGTAAACAAACTCAAATGCGCCAGCTCAAGTTTGATTTTACACCTGTCAATACGTCATATTGCGATGTACATAAAGAAGGAATTAACATTTTTTGCGTGAATTGGTGAATTAATACAGTAAACTTTTGGATAAAACAAGCTCAATATCACAAAATCAAGTCATTTACATCAGCTATACGCATCGACACAAGTTATATTGCGATATCTATATTACGATGTATTGTTATTATCAGTTTGCTTTGAAGAATGCTTTATTTTTATTTAATATTAATTATAACAGAATACTTGAATCAATGATAAGTATACATATTTAGATATTTGCACATTTTTGAATTGTGCAATTTCACATGAAATGTTTTTGCAGACACCATGTTGTGGACACCATCATTTTTCATGAATCATTTGAGATTATAGATGTTGACAATTAATCGAGAATTGATTAATTGGCAATAATCCTTTAAATAGACTGTGTTATTTATTATTTAAATATTAAACACATGGCTGGGCAATAAAATCGGTATTTATTGATTAAACACCATTGTCAATAACAATAAAAAAAGTTCTGTATGAAGTTTCGGTATGAAGGCTATAGTTTTATTAAAATGTGGCATAACATGGGATGTGCGCACATTTTCCAGGTACATCTAGTTGAAAAACATTTAAAACTTTTTGAATGCCGCGTGAGCACTGCGATTCATGCAAGTAGAACTAACCAATCTGCTTCACACTTTGTATGGTATATACACATTTCAGTATTAACGGCAGACTAATTACCTCAGACAAACACAGCGCACTCTTCATAAACTTGTATCAGACCTGCAGCAATGGTTTGTCCTTTTGTCATCCTCTGAGAACACGATTGATGGTCGCAGTTACAAAAAGACGGCAGGGGAGCACGAGCTCAAAGCACATTGAAAATGTTGAATGAATCCACGTGCTCATGCTTTTCATTTCAGGTCAGAATAACAACACACTCGAAAATCAGTGCTGTAGCTAGCAGCAGTGAGGAAATTGTAAATAAAAAAGGATGTAAGGATGTCACCAGAGTGGCTTTTTGGTTTCTTTTCTTGTGCATCCCAGCCACTAGCTCCCCATCTGAAAGATTTTTTAGCATATAGGGTAATGTAGTTGTTCAACTTCACAATAACAGCTTATGTATATATAAACTAAATATGTTTATTTAAAGAACTAAATGTCTGTGTACATGCATAAACAAACACTCAAAACAACTTAATGGGCATCTATGATGCAAAATCTACTTTTGGAAGCTGTTTGGACAGAACTGTGTGTAGGTCCACAGTCATTTTGGAGTGATATAAACACAACAAGTGGGCAGCGAGAACAGTGAGTGGGGGGAACAAGCTCATTTGCATTTAAATGCACTGGGCATATTCCTCATTGTATAATAAATAATATGATGCATATTTTTTAAAGATTAATTTTTGGCCTTTTTGCCTTTATTAGATAGGACAGTATTGAAACAGGAAACGAAGTTGGAGAGAGGGGGGGGGGGGGGGGGGGGGGGGGGGGGGGGGGGGGGTGGTAGGGTAGGGAAATGTCCTTGTGCCGGGATTCGAACTTGGGACACCCTGATGTGCTACTGCACCATATGTCGGCCCGCTAACCACTTGGCTATTGCGCCGACATGATGGGTATTTTAAGCTGAAACTTTACAGACACATTCTGCAGACACCAAAGACTTATCTTGTTAAAGGGGTATAACAGGAGCCCTTTAAAACAATTCTGTCAGACTTTGCCAACAATTGTCAACTTTTATCAAAACGGTTTTGTTTGAACTCTGAAATTAAACTCATAGATGATTAGTCACATTAACTGGAAAACAAGACCAAAACTAATTATGAAGTGCACACTTGAGCTGCTTGCTGCATCACAACATGCAGGTTTGAACACATTTATATTCTGCACTGCATTCTGCTGTTATTCAATCACAGTTATTTGTCTTGCTCCGTCAATAACACCCTAAATTCTTCAACTCTGAGATATCATTGCGCAAAATTCGAAGCCTGCCCCTGCACGCACGTTACGCGAATCCAATAACTGGAATAACAAGAGCCATCAAAGAAACATCAAATGGCAGCGGAATTATTCACACGTTGCATAATATCTCCGTCAGGAAGGAGATGGCCTGTTGTCTGTCTAACGCCTTTGATATTCGTCTCAAAAATCGCTCTCGCTGTAGGAAAAAAAGCGTCACTCATTCGCTTCCCTTTAAGCCCAAGCTGAGAGGCCAGACTCGAGCTTGTTTTGAGGGAAGATTGATAAAAACTAAAGATCATTTCAGCTTGGCAAACATCCAGACAGCCTGTTCCCTGCTTCAGCAGAGAGCTCTCGGCCACAAATTCACTCTTCAATTCCTCAATTTGGTCTGATGGAAAATGTTATTGTCTGGCAATGCTCATGGTAACAGGGCAATTTGGCACAGCAACATGTTGTGGTGAAGCCCAGTGCAAGCGGATGGCTCCGGTCTTGAGGATATTGATTTGTCCGCCGTCAGCTGTGTAATATTTGTGCCCTTCCAGGGAAGCGGTAGTTTTTCTTCCAGGCAGGTATTTACTGCCATTTGCAGGATCTGTTGCAGACAGACAGATGCGTGTAAACGGACGTTGTTTATAGATGCTCTCGGCGCGCTATGTTTAGCTAATTGCATTATAAACGCTAGGTTCGTGTTGCGAGTTTTAGCTGTAATTTTGGGCTGTGAGGGCCGATTTCTCCTTCGTGGTGGCATCGTTGGTACTGAATATTACATAAGGAGAAACCACCCTTTGAAAACACCCCCTCCTGTTTCCATGGTTATTCGCTTTGCTGCTTTCAACATCAAAAAAACAGCAAGCGAGTGTCCCACAGCGCCCATAGGATCAATAGCGCTGGGCCAATTTTGGGTTTTATCCACCCAATTTGAAATGATTTTCCTTAATAGCGAGGGAATGGTTTTTGTTCTGCCATGCTTTAAGAATAAAGTGGTTGCATTGTCTTGCATGAGAAAAGTTTGGTAAGAATGCTATTCATCTGAAAATGTCCAACAGAGATGTTTTGAAGAATGTATACATGCTTGTAAAATGCAGTTTCAATTTACTAGAACTTCTATGTTAAGCTGCTTTGACGCAATACATTGTAAAAGTGCTATATAAATAAACATGAATTGAATTGAATTTAACTTAATTAAAAAATCAGATTCAAGATATTTGCGTCATTAGGACAAATAAAAAAGTAACTATTTAATAAAAAAACATTAGTACTTATGTGTACTATAGTAGTTGCTTTGCTGGGCGATTTGCCCTAAAATCAAAATCTCGATTAATTGACCATTTTAACTCGATTACGATTAATGAACGATTATTTTATTTATTTATTCATTTGCCCTCATAGTTCACTGACAGGTTTTGTACAGTAAAAACACTCACATATTACAAGTGGGAGATTTTTGAATGAAGGGTGCATTACTTGATAATTTCCATTACTAATAACTTTTTGTAATGGAAAAATATGCAGCATCTCTGACGCAGCTTCCAATCATTGTCAATGTAGTGCAAACATGCAACGTGTAGTTACATTTTTTTTAAAAAGGTGCGCAAAAAAAGTCTCAAATCATTCAAATATAAACGGATGGATCAGTTTCAGAGTTAAAAAGTAACTTCTTCTAAAAAACAATTTTTTTTTAAGTCTGCTTATAATTTTAATTTCATATATGTGCTTTCTTCCCAACAAAATCATCCTGAGGACTCAGCTAAATGATCCTTGATTTTTTCCGTACTACTATATAAAGTTTAAAGGTGCTGTATGTAGTTTTTGACACTTTTAAAGTATAAAAATACCCGCCCCACTGCCACTATTAAATACATTTAACCCGCCCACTGCCACTTTAGCCAATTATATTTCAGCACCCGGGCTGCTTTGTTGGAAACTGTGTATTTCATTCATTCATTCATTCAGAAAGGCTCTCAAAGCATGTGTCCATGACCGAAATGCGACCTCTGGTGGACAGTAGCATACTCCGAAATGAGATTCAGAGTTCCACATGAGGTGGTTATTAATTGGCAAATAATATAACTATTACGAATGTAAACATTAGGTGAGCAGGTAACATTGTAACCCCCTGTACTAACAAGATTTGCAGTGATAAGCAATTTGGCTGTTTGCACCAGACGAAACACGACAGAAATTTAAATACAGCCATTCAGAAGCACAAAATACGCACTCACTCACGAAATGGTAAGGTTTATAATCTCATTAATACATATTAAACGTCTTTAACATTAATAAATGTACATGCTGAATCACTGATATGTGTTGGCTTGCACTGAGTGACAGTTCTAAAGTTCAATTTCAAACGGTTTATTTTAATTTCAAGATCTGAGGTGAACTATCTGCTGCTGCTTTCAGTATATGGCAATAAATGTCATGTAAAACAACATTCAAACTCACATAATTAGCATTTAACACTGAATAAAGCACATGAGGTGTACCAGAGGTGATCATGTCTTTAAGTTTTCTATTGTTCATTCCAGGTATTGGTTATAACAAAAACTCCTTTTATTACAAAAATATTCCTTTTATCGCGTGCCGTTGCTTGCATTTGGAACACGATTTAAATCAACCATTAGGCTCAATAGTTAGGCACACTTCTGTTGGTCCTCAATCTGGCAAACTGCGCTTGCATGTGTTTTGATCCAGGAATGTAATACCTAGTTCAATCACTGGGTGTCAAACTTACATACTGCACTTTTAAGTAAAAATTATCACCCCACCTGTGAAATTTAGGTTATCTGTTATTTTCCAAGTGTTGCTTAACAGAGAAGATTAAACATAATAACTAATTTATAGTAACAAATTTCTTTTGTATTTGCAATGATCCCAGTACATAATATTTTTAGTTATTTTTAGCTACAAGATACTAGTATTCAGCTTACAGTACAATTTAAAGGCTTAACTAGGCTAATTAGGTTAACTAAATGTGGTTAATTAGGCAAATTTAATTGGGTCATTCAAACCAAACTAAAAGAAATAAGAAAAAAAAAAAAAAAAAAAAAAAAAAAAAAAATATATATATATATATATATATATATATATATATATATATATATATATATATATATATATATATATATATATATATATATATATATATATTATAGAAAATACTGTGAAAATGTCACAGGGAGGCTAATAATTTTGACTTCAACTGATATACAAATCATCTCAAAAAACAAATGGCAAATTGTCCGTTTTTCCCAGTATCACATGGCACTGCTTTGCATAAAGTATGTTCAAAATACAACAAGTCTCAGGACTTGTCTCTTCAGGTTGACACCAGTGACTCCAAATGGCATTTGTCTTATAACCAAACATGCCACACCAAGTGGAAGTGAGGCTGTGTAAACGACAGAACACTAATTTTTAGCTGATTTGTTCCTTTAAGAAAAGCTCTTGTTTGTTTTCAGTCTACACCCTGTTTACTCAGTAACACCCTGATGCTGTGTGTCAAAACAATAGCTTGTCCACAATCATTTAAAAAAAAAAAAAAAAGTCCTGGCGATAACCTCCAGCGATTGTGCTCTCTAGATTAATGAAGGGTGAAAATTGCGCTTTTACATTATTAACTTCTGCAACCCTGACAACCTGATTTCATTTTCTCTGCCCCTGTTAATTACAGAATATCCCCCAGCCAGGCTATAAAATGATCAAACCATTATTAACCATCTTTAAAGCCTCGTCTTCTTTTCCGCTCCATTAAAAAAAAAAAAGTTTTCATTATCTGAGGAGATTTATTTTTTTTTCAGATGCATTAAGCAACAAGTAGCGGCAGATTTTTTGTTTGTTGCTACGGAAATATTGTCTCCCCTATTACGGAAACCAGTCACACCTGTGCATTTTCATTTGCATTCGCAACCAATAAAGCTTTTGTTTGGTGAAAGCTATGAGAGATAAACAAGAAAGACGCATCGAAATTAATTAATAGACGTATAAACAACTGGAGGAAAACAAACAAGACTGCTTGCGGTGATTGTTGACTGTGAATCTCAGCAACATGTCTATAAGTCACGCTTTACCTCAAAAATTGTGCAAAAAGAGCTTATTATTAGCAATGGTTTTCAGATTAGATCTGTTATTGACTTATTTTCAGTGACAGAGAAGCTCATTATTGCTCCATACTCTCATTAGCAGGCTTTTATTTTTAGGTTTATTCCTAATGGTGATTCTCATTACTGTAATACCAGGGCCGGCCATTAAGGATGGCAAGGTGCCCGTGTGAAAGTGTTTTGGGGCCAGTTGACAGAACGGTCACTTGATGTGGTTTGCTCCATTCACAGCAAGAGTGATTGTTATTAACATAATAAAGGCAAAAGCAGCGTGCATGTGAATGATTTATAACACTGTGCTTGTTATGAAAGTGCACTGCAGTTTTGAGGACTCACTTTAAATTGTCAGGCTTTTTTTAAAGATGGGTGGAGTCTGATTGATTGTGGATGTTTTTATTGGTTACGAACTGTAAAAAAAAATGCTGGGTTTTACACAATTGCTTCATGTTGTCTCAACACAAATCGATTAAGTTAACGCATTTTTTGTAACAAATTTAAGTGGATTGAACATAAAACAATTAAATTTTGAGTTAACTACACTCATTTCATTTGATAAAGCTGACCTTTTGGGTTTTACAGTGCAGTATATATATCCATACCTAATATCCGATGGCCAGAAAGTGATTACTTTTTATAAATTGTTAAAATATTGATGTTTGTGATGCAGCAAGTCCAGAGACTGTTGTGTACACCATGATTTTATATAAAATTCACTTTGATGTGTGATATGACTAAATAGGGGTCATAAACAAATATTTCTCAATTCAAATGAGTAGCGGCTTGGACCCGGAAACAGTATTTCATACGGTCACGATTTAACAAGCGAATAGAAAAGCAATGGTTAAATATATACAGTATATTGGGCACTATTTTTTTTTTGCATCATATCACTCTTGGTGTGAACGGGCCTTACATATAAATCTTAAATTAGCTGATGTACATTTTTGGCATTTTTTTTGTGTGGCTTCTGTGTATTTCACAAAATGACAGTGATTTTTTTCAAAAATTTATGTAAGAATTGTACTTTTTTGTGCTTGATATGGTGTAGTTTGTGATGTTTGTTGTTAAACTTCAAACTCTTGTTGTCTTGTTGATGAACAATGTTGCATTTATTTTGCATTTATTGGACCTTTATAGTTATAGTTATTGTCTCGCATAAAAATAGGCTTGAATTTTACATTTTGTATTTAAAATCAGCTGAAACAATTAAATTCTTGAGTGTTTTTGGGGACAACTTAATTGTTTTATGTTCAATCCACTTAAATTTGTCAAAACTAATAAGTTAACTTAATTTCGTTTTGTCCCAACACAAATCGATTGTGTGGAACCCAGCATTTTTTAAAGTGTACACTTATTATGCCTTTCTTTGTGACTTGGTTTACACTATTATTACACATTTAAAATGACTTGTTTTTATCTTTTTTGGTAATAGTTATACACTGTTAAAACTAATTAGTTACTTTACTTAAAAAGTGAGTAAACCTGTGGTAAATATAAAGTTGACATAACTTGTTTTTGTTTATAATTGACATTAGGCCTGCATGATATTGGTAAAATCTGACATTGCGATATTTTTTTATTCTGTGATATATATATTACGATAGGTATGCAATTTACCTTAATGTGCTGAATAACTATTTGGAAAGAATTTATCATTTTAGATGCATTGGGATGAGGGGAATGCATATGCATAAAATATAAGAAACAATCTACAAGCATAGACAAATTCAGTAACAAATTAAATAAACAGCGTTCATTGTTGAACTGTATTCAGGTGTACAATAATTGAATAATCAAATGTAAAATAATAGTGCATAATCTTTTTATAAACAATTAAATTGTTATTAATTTGTCATAAACTGTACAATTTTTTTTTTTTAAACTCTCACACAGTCACAGGCCTCAAAAAACATTTGCAAAATGATCAATTATATTCCAGATTCAACATTGCGTATACTCGCGATGTGGCTATTGTGAATGATCACATTGCAATATCGATGCTGAAACATTGTGCAAGTCAATAGCTACTAGTTTGCAACATTTTTCAAATGATCTCTTTTATGTGCGTCCAACAAAAGAAATAAACTCAGGTTTGTTACAAGTGAAGAGTTATTACTAGACAATTATTATGACATCTCAAAGTTATTATTTTATTTTTTCTAAACTTGGCTCGTGTGTTCAGATTTAACAAGTGCCATCAGTTTACATGCATGTCGTTCCCATGTTTATTAGATTCGTGTTACAAAATGTGATTTGTAATGTTGAAATAACACAGTCTGTAGAAATAATTAAGTATGAATCTCACATTCATTGATTTACATGTTCTGTATACCTGATGATGGTGTTTATGCTAATTGGACAGAATTATAATGACTATTAAAACGTAATAATTGTAGCTATAGCATCAAATTCAGTAGTTTTTATTGCCAAAAGAAGCTTTGTGCTGGCAAAAGCTGTTAATAAACCTGGCTCTGGACTGTTGTTTTGTGAATATTTCTGAATTCTGCTGATGTAAATATAGAGTATCACCAAGATGAAATTATCCAGACAGCTGACGTAGATGACATTAAAGTAATGAGTTTTTTGCCTCGCGGTAATGACTGCTAGAGGGAAATGTGCCTAATTGTCATAAAAATAATGGGAAACAATAATGCAACAGATCTTAATGGTGCTGAAAATGGCTTCATTTTCCTAATGCAAAAATATGATTCATTATTTCTTTTATTTGATTTGAGGCTGAAGTGTGACCTGAACAGAGATCCTTTAGAGTTTCTATATTTGCAAGCATCCTTGATGCACAAAAGGAGCTCTGTTTACAGCTGAAATCAACATTTTTCTTTTTCAAATATTTCCAGGGCTTAATTTGTGCCGGAACACGCCAGCACCTGATTTTATCGATCCCCCTCTTCAACCGCCCTCCTCCCCCGTCCACTGTTCACTTTCACTTTGTTCTGCGACTCCCCAACCCTCTTCACTTTGTCCTTCGTCCGCCACACCCCTCCACCATCCAACGCCCCCCGCCACAACTCTCCACTTTTGTGCGCGACACCTCTCCATCCTTGGGTAACATGCCGGATTCGTTACCCCGATCTGTTCCGGGACTGAACAATTCACAAATTAAGCATTTCCCAAATGATGTTTAATGGAGCAAGGAATTTTTCACAGTATTTCCTATAATATTTTTTTTTCTGGAGAAAAATATTTGTTTTATTTAGTCTAAAATTAAAAGCAGTTTTTTATTTTTTAAAGTCAATATTATTAGCCCCTTTAAGCAATATATATTTTTTCAATTGTCTATACAGAACAAACTACTCTTTTTTTATTTTGTACTTTATTTATAAAAGTTTTTATGAAAACACCCAATAGTGTACATCATGTATATATGTTATCAAAATTATCTCAGTGTTATCACCTGATACCAACTAGAACATGCACCAAAACACTAGCAAACAATACAGCAATTATACAGCACCATCAAAAAAATATCTCAGCCAGACTAATGGAATAAGAAAACAAAATAGAATGACATTTAAAAAGAAAGTAGAAAAAAATATTACCAAAAAAAAAATACATTAACCTATACATCTAAGGAAGGGGCCTATATTTTGTCATACATCTTCTGTTTGCCAAATCCAGAGAAACGTAACCATTTCAACAAACCACTGTTATACGATTACTTGCCTATATGATTACCCGAACTTACCTAATTAACCTAGTTAAAGTTTTTTTGTTTTTTTTAATAACATTTATTTAAAGATTTACAATGACAGATCAGTGGTATCGGTGTCTCATGTCATCATATACAATAATAATGCCATCTATTGTACAATTGTCCATCAGCTAGTAATTCACGTCTTTTGTGAAGGGTAAAATTAACAAAAAATATCCCATAGAGGATTCCAGATATGCCAGAAATCATCAGAAGAAGAAGTCATAAGTCAGTTTTTCTAAGGGTAAGAAAATGGCAATCTGATTTATTCACATATTGACCGAAGGAATGTTAGGAGAGGACCACAACATACATTTTCTTGCTATATACGTACAAAAGTGTAACAGATTCTAATTCATGACTAAGATGTATAGCAGTTTTACAATTCAGAAGATAAATAACTGGACAAAAGGTTTACCAACAATTTTCTGAATAAAATGAAGTTTTTTAGATGTTAGTATTGTTCGTTTTTAAGAAATCTATAAGCTAGTGACACCAAAACAGTGACACGATTTGCATTTAGAAGATATAAAACTTGAAGCTTCTCACTATATAAAGCTTGTCACTTCCCCCCTAAATGGATCAACAGTTTTATTCATGTCAACCCATACAGTTTCTCATCACATCATAACCAATCAAATGCTCTCTAGTGTCTGACATGCCCCGCCCTCTTCATGACGGCTCTCGTTTGCTTTTCATTTGATGCACTTGAGCTCAATTACTCTCACTGGCAGAGTGGTGATAAAACAAAACACTATTGGCTGTTTTTTAGGGGAGGAACTACTTCTCTTTGTGTTTCAGTAAAGATTACGTCAAACATCGAATAAAAATGCACATTTCAAAGCACTTCACGGGACATTTAAGCCATTTAATTGCACTTTAAACTAATTAGTAGTATCTTGAAAAATATCTAGTAAAATATTATATACTATCATCATTCATTCATTCATTCATTTTCTTGTCGGCTTTGTCCCTTGCGGGGTCGCCACAGTGGAATGAACCACCAACTTATCCAGCACGATTTTACGCAGCGGATGCCCTTCCAGCCGCAACCCATCTCTGGGAATTTCCACACACACACACATTCACACTCATACACTACGGACAATTTTAGCTTACCCAATTCACCTGTACCGCATGTCTTTGGACTGTGGGGGAAACCGCAGCACCCGGAGGAAACCCACGCGAACGCAGGGAGAACATGCAAAGATAAATAATTCAGTTATTATAAATTAGTTATTAACTATTATGTTTAGAAACGTGTGTGTGTGTGTGTAAAGAATCTTTGATTAGTTAAACAGAAATTAGGGAGAAAAATATACAGTGGGGGCTAATAATTAGGAGTAATATTAATAATTGACTGTATATCACGTCAATCTGAATAATTATTTAGAAATCATTTCAAATATTTGGAAAATCCAAGAACTTGCCACTTTATTGAAGGTATTGAAGTCAAAACCATCCATGTCTATAATGAGCACCGCTCCAGTTTCCCTACACATTATGAAGCTGATGGGAGAATGCCAATGAAAGCATATAATTGCAATCAGACCTTTCTCTCCATCTCTGCCCTGGACTAATTAAAGACACTCAACTATAACGCTGGCAAAATGGCACGCTGGATCTCGTGGCCGGTGCTGACGTGAGCAGACCAGTCCGTATGACCTGCCCTGGTGTTCAGAGAAATGGCGATTACCATACGGGCGCTGAGCATCAGTGTCGTATTTCATCACCCTCAGTCCATCTCAGCACACAAAATGTCACAGGCATCAGAAAAGGGCTTAGCTGTAAAGGGTAAAGAGATTCTATCGTTTTTGTCCCTTTTTTGCATATTCATACTCAGCCTGGGCTCATTTGAATTTCATCAAGCAAAGATAAGCGTTGTGTTCTTTCCCGGTTGGCTGAGGTGACAATAACGCACCAATGGGGAGACAGCAGGATGGAAGCTCCACCTCTGAAGCGAACTTTCCCTTCCAACAACACCTGGCTGAGTTGAATAACACAAGCGGCATGCTGGATTCAGACCTGCTGCGCGTGTCATGCATGACCCTGTGCGCAAACTCATTATTAAACCGCTTGGGCTCATTTACATTGACGCTAGATGTCGATTGGTGTGCGGGTTATGTTTCTCACTTGTATATGAATGAGAGTGTAGGTGTTTTATATTGGTGTTTGGCTGGCCGGATACCTGTTGGCCATTTGTTACAGGGGTCTGTTTTTTTCATTTATTTTTTTGGTTTATTTTGGGATTTATTGATTCAGGCTGTGAGAAAGCAGACAGGAAACATTGGGTGGGTGAGATGAATTGGATCGGGGAATGACCAAACATGGATTCTTACTAAAGGCTTTCACATACACAATATGCTCTACCTACCAGGCCTGACCTTTTGTGATTTATTTAATTTTTTTCTATTTCTTTTTCTCTGAAGTCGGCATATGATGCTTGTCAGGGATTCTTGCTGCAATAACAGTGTAGAATATAGCATTTTAGTCTGATTTTCTATTTTTATGGTCCATTTTTGTCATTCATTTTTGTTCTACAGGATAGGGATTTAAAAAAACAATTTTTGTTAAAGTATTGAAAGCCATGAAGTAAAAAAAAAACAGCTATGAGGTGAATCACAACATTTAAAAACTCTGATATGAAGCAAAGAAGTATATGAAACAAAAGGTACAAAACTGTATTTAACAGCTTTACTGAGATAAAGAACTACAATCCCATGAAGCATTGCTAATTAAATATTTGAATTTGGTAAATGTGCATTTACAAATGTTTAACTATTTTATACTTAAATATAATATTGTTTGCAGTTCGGTGGAGTGAACAATTATTTTTTTTTTTTTGCCACTATTCGCTCAATGCAGCTCTCTTATTAGTGGATATTTGTATAGCATTATGGGAAATGTATTTTTTCTATATTTATTCTATTAAATAATTATTTAAAAAATTAGTTGAGTAAATGCAAACAGATGGATTCAACAAACCAATATAAAAATTGATTACAACCTACAGAGAATTAAAAAAAAAGATTTATTAGTTATTCTTAAGTTTTTACTTTTAGGATCCTGCTGTTATGCAATTTTATCAACATTTTGGCGTGTCAAACTATTGAGCATTTAATGAATGAGACTTTACTGGTTTGTAACTTTCTTTAAAAAATGTTTATACATTCCAGTGCCTCGATGTGCAGTGGTTTAGCTGTAGGCCTTTGTAAAACATTAGCAAGTTTTCTGTTTCAGGCAAGTTTAGTAAATTTAAGTAAATTCTAAACATTGACTTCCTTGTAATTTTGTTTCTACTGCATGGGGATATCAATGGCTGCTTTTTCTAACATTTTTATAAAATATTGTTTTGTGTTCAACAGAAGAAAGAAATTAATAAAAGTTTAGATTTGTAAGTGTAAGTAAATGGAGAGTAAATGTTCATTTTTGGGTGAACTATCCCTTTAAGTTGATAAAGCTTAAAAGAAAACAAACAATATTTGTTTCATATGTGCTTGACATTTGAGTGTAGCAACCCGTTGAAAGAGCTCAGTACAGTTTTTTGGTTCAAATACTAAAAAAATAATAAAGGTTTTTAGCTTCAAAATGTTTTCATAAAGCATGAGTAATTATAGGCACGCATTTGCATTTGTTAAAAACAATGTTGTTATTTAAGTAAAACTTGAATTATTTTAATCATTTTTAGATAGTAGATATTAGATAAATAGAAATATGCTTCAAGTGTACTTTAAAATAATCTCTAGTCTTGTCTTTGTTATATGATATTATATATGTATATTTTGTATTTTACACCACAGAGATTTAAGAATTAAGAAGCTTTAAAAAGATTTAAAGATTTAAGAAGTTTTGAGAATTTCATTGTTTGCAAGCAATGACAATACAAAGCTAATTAATTAAAAAAAAATTAAGATGAAGTACAAAAATGACTAAAACCGAAACTGCTTGATGGAAATATTAAAAACAAACAAAACTTAAAATGAAAACTAAACAGAGAAATACTAAAATAACGTTTGAATTACCCAAATATTTTTTTTTCCTCAATTCTGCTCATTGTTTATCACTTAACACAATTTGGTCACAAAAAAAATCTCTAAAATTAGCAACTGACGAGCAAGAAGACATTTACAGCAGTATTCCCTGAGCTACAACAAGTGCCTCTTTGCTCAGGAAATACAACACAAATGGAGACATTTCCTCCAGAGCACGGCGATCTCACGTGCCAGCCATCTTGTAGCTGAATAGATTGTATTCTTGATCCTCCCACCTCACAAACAATTTGCTGCTAATGGATGCATTTGTGTGCTTGTTAGACATCGTCCTCAAGGAATTGATGCACCACTGAAATTTCCCTGCTGGTCTGAAAACAGTCCTTTAATGTGGCACAGGGGCTTTTGATTGCTTTTGTGTATTCGTCATGTTCGTCTGTCTTATTAAATGGTTAGTTCACCCCCAAAATGAAATATCTGTCATTGCTTACCCTCATTTTAAGGCAAAACCCATAAAATGTTTAGTCAGAACAGAAATGAGAACATTTTTATTGAAATCTGTGCTATTTATGTTTATCTATCGAAAGTCTTCTCACCCAAAATCTTGATGATTCTAGACTTTAAGACAAAACATTATTATTATTATTATTATTATTGATATTATTTGTATGAACTTGAGAAGTTGGCTTTAGATGAGAGATTGTTATTTTTATATGATGAACAAATTTAAATGAGCTTTTGATTTATTTTGATTGTGGGCATATACAGAGTTCATATTTGATTACAGATGCTCATGCATGATTCTTTGACGCACAAGAACCAATGAGATTTACTCTTGTAGGTGTGATATAAAATTTACATTTATTCATTTAGCAGATGCTTCTATCAAAAGTGACTTACAAGTGAGGATAAATGAAGCACTTCAAATAACCAGAGAGCAGCAATATATTGATGCCATGACAAGTCTAAGTTTGTTTATTAGTAGTATTAGTATTATAATAATAATAATTATTATTATTGTTAGTAGTAGTAGTAGTAGTAGTATTAATATTAATACTATTAGTATTAGTATTATTATTGTTATTATTATCATTGTCAGTATTATTATTAGTATTATTGTTATTTGTAGTATTATTATTATTATTAGTAGTAGTACTAGTAGTATTATAAGTATTACTAGTTTTAGAATTATAAGTATTATAATGAGTTCTTGTAATGGAGTGTTTATAGGAAAGTGTCTGGTGCATATAGAGAGGAAATACTGTCTCCTTCAGGTGGTTTGTCGATCCCACTCATCCACGTGAAGCTCACTCAGAATTCAACAATGTTTTCCAGAATAAAAATAGTGTTTCATTTAGTACAAAGTGTCTGGTGCATATGGAGAAGAAAGAGTGTGTCTCCTACTGGTGGTTTGACATAACTTTTTAGTTTTGTTTTTGCAAATCTGTTGATCATTTGAAGTCATTGTGTCCTTTTAGAAGACTTGGAACAGAAAACTATCTCAAATTTGTGTTCTGAAAATGAAAGAAATCATATAAGCTGTAATGACCGACCTGAATTTGTGCTCGTGGGGCGATAGTGAATAAATGTATTAGTCTGTTTGTGGTCTCTAATGGTAGAAAAGAAATGTATTACCGGAATAATATGAGAATTAGGAAGTGTTTCTGTACCGGAAGTAAACTCAGAGACAATTGAAATCAGTTTTGAGGTAGCAAACCTTCGAGATATATATATATCAATCTAGTTCAATCTAGTGTTGGTCAAATTGTTTATTTTAGTATTTATCATGTTATAAATGTAAATATAGTACTGTATCTCAAAAACTTGATATTTAATCTATTGTTTTACTGCAATCAACTTAAATTACATGTTTTTTTTTATACAATGTTGACGCTTTTTTTCTCGAGAAAAATAGATTATGCGACTTTAGCAGGGTTTCACAGAGGGGTTCACATATAGCATTGCTATACTACATACGTATATATACACTGTAAAAATGCCGGGTTCCATCGGTTTGTGTTGGGACAACATGAAGGAGTTAAGTTTGCTCATTTGTTTTTACAATTTTAAGTAGATCAAACATAAAACAATTAAGTTGTCCTAAAAAACCTTAAGAATTGTGTTGTTTTAGGTCATTTTAAATACTGTAAGTAATTTGAACAAACAGCAAACGTCTTTTTTTATGTATGTGTGTTTGTGTGTGTCTTCATATAACAGCTACCAAATAGCTTGTGTTGTATGCTTGCTAAGAGTTTTGGGTGGTTGTTTAGACTTGTCATTTTGACTGAGCCAAATTTTGCTTGTGTGTTTCAGTGGGCTTTTGGAGAGCCTCCTGTTTCCGCCTCCTCGTGTTGCTGTACTACCATGAGCAGTTCCACTCCATCCACCACAGGTACCGTCTGTTCCTCCACATCACGTCCATTTACAGTCTAGACACTTTCAGACAATAAGAGATGACCTGACTGGGCCGTTTGGTTGAATTATTCATGCAAGATATTACTTTTGGTCAAAGATTTAAAGCCCACATGAAATCAGTCCCATTTTGTTTTCGTCATAAACATCTGTGTTTGGAATTCATCTTACATGTGTTTTGATGATCTTTCATTAAACTGGTATAACCAATAGTGTGGAAGTGGAGTGCAGTATATAATAAGCTTATTAGCTAATCTCAAGCTCATAGCAGGTAACTTTTTGATTTAGTGGCTAATTCAAATTATTTTCTACGATCTGTTTTGTACATCTTAATACGATTTGCTCATTCCGCCATGAGGTGTAGATTTGGGGTGGGGTTCAGGTGTACACCTCCCCTTAAAAATGGTATGTTTTCATGTAAATGAAATTGTATGAATTGGTGCAATTTAGCCACTTCAGTAGTATTTCTTAATTGATTTTAACAAAGTTATCGGTACTGATATTGTAATATTTGTCACTTGCACTTGCTATTTGAACTTTGATCATTGATATTTTTCCAGAAACATCTGTGTTTGGACTTTTTTCTACGAATACGTAAAATAGTTACATTTATACATTGAATGACCTCAATGTAAATTTTGGTATGTTTTGAGATTAACAGTATGAACTGGTGCGAATTAGCTACTTTTCTGACGTTACGAAAAATAGTTCATTCATTTTTACATGGAATAACCCTTAATGTAATTTTTATTATGTTTTGAGATTCACAGTATACAGTTGAGGTCAGAATTATTAGCCCGCCTGAATTATTAGCCCCCCTGTTTATTTTTTCCCCAATTTCTGTTTAACGGACAGAAGATTTTTTCAACACATTTCTAAACATAATAGTTTTAATAACTCATTTCTAATAACTGATTTATTTTATCTTTGTCATGATGACAATAAATAATATTTTACTGAATATTTTTCAAGACACTTCTATACAGCTTAAAGTGACATTTAAAGGCTTAACTAGGTTAATTAGGTTTACTAGGCAGGTTAGGGTAATTAGGCAAGTTATTGTTTAACGATGGTCTGTAGACTATCAAAAAATATAGCTTAAAGGGGCTAATAATTTTGACCTTAAAATGTTTAATAAAAAAATTTAAAACTGCTTTCATTCTAGCTGAAATAAAACAAAAAAAGACGTTCTCCGGAAGAAAAAATATTATCAGACATACTGTGAAAATTTCCTTGCTCTTTTAAACATCATTTGGGAAATATTTAAACAAGAAAAAAAATTCAAAAGGGGGCTAATAATTCTGACTTCAACTGTATGTTGGATTAAGCTGCACCAAAAATAAAAAATAAAGAAAATAGGCCAGTAGTATTTCTTAACTAATTTTTTTTACCAGGTTTTGGTACCGATATTCGTCACTTGCACAATTATTTGAAATTTGACCATTAATATTGTTCCATAAACATCTGTGTTTGGACATTCATGTTACATGTGTTTTAATACTCTCATTAAAATGTCCTTTTCTGCCAGTGTGACCAATGGTGTGGAAGTTGGAAAAAGTAGCTTTATTCTGATTGGTCGAGTTCAGCTTATTAGCTAGTTGCAATTCATAACTTTTTGATTTATTGGCTAATTCATATTGATTTGTATGATCTGTTTTGTACATTTTAATAGTATTTGCTCATCCCACCATGAGGGGTAGGGTTAGGAGTGGGATTTAGGTGTACACATTCCTTTAAAAATCGAATGTTTTTAAATGAATGAAATTGTATAAATTTGTACGAATTAGCCACTTTTCCGACAATACGTAAAATAGTTACATTTACTGTATACATGGAGTCATCTCAATGTAATTTTTGTTATTCTTTGAGATTTAGAGTATATGTTGGATTAAGCTACACCAAAACTAATGTCCAAAAAATAATGTCCAGTATAGTATTTCTTAACCAATTTTAACAAAGTTATTGGTACCGATATTTGTATTTCATACCGATATTTGTCACTTGCACAATTATTTCAACTTTAACCATTTGTATTTTTCCATAAACATCTGTGTTTGGACATTCATGTTACATGTGTTTTAATACTCTTTCATTAAACTCTCCTTTGCTGCTTGTGTAACCAATGGTGTGGAAGTTGATTTGTATGATTTGTTTTGTATATTTTGATACTATTTACTCATCCCACCATGAGGCGTAGGGTTAGGAATGGGGTTCGGGTGTACACATTTCTTTTAATTATCGTATGTTTTCATATGAATGAAATTGTACGAATTTGTATGAATTAGCCACGTTTCCGACAATAGGTAAAATAGTTACATTTATACATGGAGTAATCTCAATGTAATTTTGGTTATGTTTTGAGATTTACAGTATATGTTGGATTAAGCTGCACCAAAACTAATGTTAAAAAATAATTGTCCAGTATTATTTATTAACCAATTCTAGCAAAATTATTGATACCGATATTTGTCACTTGCACAATTATTTGACCAATAATATTTCTTCATAAACATCTTACATGCGTTTTGATAATCTTTCATTAAAATCTCCTTTTCTGCCAGTGTAACCAATGGTGTGGAAGTTGGAAAAAGTATTTTTATTCTGATAGGTTCAGTTTAGCTTAACTAGCATTTTAATACTATTTGCTCACCCCACCATGAGGCGTAGGGTTAGGAGTGGGGTTCAGGTGTACGTCTTCCTTTAAAAGTTGTATGTTTTCATATGAATGAATTTTTATTTTTTCGACAATACGTAAAATAGTTACATTCATACGTGGAATAGCCTCAATGTTAGTTTTTGTTTTGTTTTGAGATTTACAGTATATGTTGGATTAAGCTGCACCAAAACAAATTTAAAAAATTGGTTATTGGTACCGATATTTGTCACTTGCTCAATTATTTGAACTTTGACTATCAAAATAAAAAAACACATGCATTTACGTAAAAATAAGCTATTTTATTGCTGTATAAACAAATAATTTTTACCAAAAATGGATTTAAAGGTCAATTTGACATTTTCAACAAGTCAACAGACATTATTAATATTATGATTATTATTATTATTGTTTAACTGTTTTTATTTTACAGAATTTATTTTGGTTTTATCATGTTTTCCATTATGACATTATACAGTTAATTAAGTTAATTAGATTCAGTTTAAACAAATTATTGTTTATGTAATGATATTTAATGATATGTTGTTGTTTTTTTTGGTGAATATCGGTAACCAGTATTGGTCATTGCATGTTTAAAAGCATAGTAATTATTATAAGATCTATTGACTTCAATCAGCATTATAGAGACAGGCATTTACTAATACAAAAACATCATTATTTCTTTTAAATAGCACAGTAAACAAACTGTGATGTTGTGTATGGTGGCGATATGGTTGCCAAGTGTGTTAGCTGTTATTTAAGCATCTGAATGGAGATAAAATGGAGGGCAGAATGAAATGACCCCATCATCTGCTCCCCATCGTCTCTTACCCCTCGCTGTCTTTTATTTTCTCTAGCGTGCATTCATCCTCTGCCTGGTAAACAATAATCTTTAATATGTTGTTGTGCTTCTGAAAAGGAAACAGTGTTTCTATTATTTTCGGAGTTTAAAGTGGAATGGCCAGGGATAGCCTCCAGACAGCTTCTATATTTTGATATTTTCAGCTTCTCATGAAAGCTCCACAGTGAACGCTTGGCATTTTAGTGATCCGGTGAAATAATTGCAAAACGATTCCTTTTAATGTGGTCAACTGTTGACGTTTTGTGGATGCGTATTGTGCTGAAAAGAATGCAAAAGAGAACAAAGATGCTAGTATTGTTCTTGATGATCAAGGTTTGCACATGTCTACAAAGTATTACTGTTTCTGGCATTTCCCATGAAACTTTGTGTTCCCTTAGTCTAGGCATAGTGCTTTACTGAAAGCGTATTTTGATTGTTAAATAAGTACGAAATGAAAGTATCAGGCTTTCATTTCGTTGGCAAAGGCTTCAAAATGTTTTACTTTTTAATGTTTTTTACTGTTTTGACTTCATTTTCTAGTGTGATATACAGCCGGGAATACAAGTATATAACATGTCACCATTTTTCTCAGAAAACGTATTTCTAAAGGTGCCGTTGACTTGAAATTTTCCCCGGATGTTGATAGCAACAAAGGAAATCCATATATGCAAAGAAAACAAATCTAATTAGTTTACAAATGAATTTATGCATAATCAAATGAAAGGACACAGGGAAGAAGTATTAAACAGATTAAGAAAGGGAGGTGTAGAAAGGCAGTTAAAACCTAGACAGCAGCTGAAATCTCTTAGATCTGCAGCAACCCTCTGCCCTTCGTCATTAGCAAGATGATTAAGATAAAAACCAGAGTGGACATTTCAGCAAGATAATTATCCAAAACACAGGCTGGGAAACTCTCAAATGCCTTCAGAGAAAGAAAATCAAGCTGTAGAATGGCCCAGCCAATCACCTGACTTAAATCCAACAGAGAGGCGTCTTTAAGCTGCCATCATTAAAAAGGCCTTTTATATAAAGTATTGAATACATTTCAGTAGTTCAGTGCTTTTTTCTTGTGTCATTTCATTGTTATTACACATAAATAATTTTTCAGATTTTTTTTTGTTTTGTTTTATTTTTTATGTTTGTATTGTTTGAGTTTTTACCAAAATCTGGTTCAATCCTCCAAATATTATTTCCAGTAAAAGACATGACGTGTTTAATACTTATTTTCCCCACTGTATAAAGCAAATACTATTTTTCTCTATTTTCTGTTTGAGCACCACAGGCAATCACTATTATATGGATTTGTTGATATGAATAACAGAGACTTTTATATGTATATACTGGGAAATGTCTGCGTCTGTGGTAGGTTTTTATGTGACAAAAAAAATCCTTTAAAATTATTGTTGTTTATAATTATTTACTTATCCAAGACACATTCAAAAATATTCTTCGCATTTAGCACATGGGAAATAGTAGATTTTATTTTAAAAAGTTGACAAACTGAACTGTCATTAAATATATATTTTTTTCTCAAATGTTAGTTATTAACAGAACTTGGTAAAATAATCTTTGCCAGTGAAAGCAGAAAAAAAGATACTTTTGTCATATTTAAATTTTTTTATTAACATTTTTTGCCATTCATGTTTTGTAGATTCTAAAATCAGAAAATATTAATAGGCTTTCATTTAGTTGGCAAGACTTTAAAATTGTAACCATTTAAAAATCTAAATTTGAAATACTTTTTTAGTATTTTGGCACCATTTCCAAGAGTGTGATATATCACTTTTTTTCCTGTTTTCTGCTTTTGTGCACCACGTGCATTCATAATTATGTGAGTGTGTTGATATGGATAAGAACGTTTTTTTGTATGTATATATATATATACCTTAATACCTATGGTTTGGCTTTGTCCATCAATCACTTCTTTTTGGCTATCAAGTTTCAACTGTGACAAAGATGCACATCGAACCGTGTCCTCTTATTGCACTTTCTGGACTTGGTTATCAAGCTGTACTGCAAACGCCCTTGCATTTTTGACACTGTTAGCAAGTTGTTGTATTCTTTTATTATGGAAACAAGATTTTCCCCGAGTTTTGACAACTGGTTGCGAGAAGCAATGAGCTCCATTCGTTTGGAAAAAAGGTTTACAATAAATGGCAATACTAGGGCTTTTTCTGAAACATGGGACCCATTTAGAATTTTCTTTTCTGAGCATATTAGTATCTCTACAGACTGTCAATGTAGTTCTTAGGGCTTTTCAATTGTAAAGCACATATAATAATAATAATAATAATAATAATAATAATTTATTCTTTTATAGCGCCTTTAAAACTTAATTCTCAAAGCGCTTTACACAAAAAGGATACAGATATAAAACAGTTTAGAATAACAGTAAAATCGAATCATTCAAGATAAAACATTCAAAATTGATAAAACATTCAAATATCTAGAAACATAAAACAAACCAAGAATGCACACCTCATGAATAGGCGAGTGTAAAGTAGTGAGTTTTCAAGGATGATTTAAACAATTTAAAAGATTCAGCGTGTCTATTATTAAAGGGGAGAGAGTTCCAGAGCCTTGGAGCCAGAGATGCGAAAGCTGGGTCACCTATAGAGCGCAGACGAGTGGAGGGGCCTGTTAAAAGACCAGAGTCAGAGGAACGGAGGTCACGTGAAGGGGAGTACCATGTTAAAAGTTCAGACAGATAGTGTGGAGCCAAACCATGCAGGGCCTTGTATGTAAGCATGAGGATTTTAAAATCCATGCGCAATCTGACTGGTAGCCAATGGAGAGATTCCAAAACAAGAGTAATGTGTTCTCTGATTTTAGTCCCTGTCAGAATTCTGGGGTTTTAAACATATTGTAGTTTATTGATGTTACTTTTGGAAACATCAGCTAGTAAGGCATTGCAGTAGTCTAAGCGGGAAAAAATGAAAGTATTAATCAGTTTTTCTGCCACAGAAAAGGACAGCATGGGGAGGATTCGTGAAATGTTTTTGAGACGAAATAATGAAGTCTTTACAGTGATCAGCACATGGGGGTCAAATGTTAGATTTTTGTCAAATATTACCCCCAAGTTCTTTAGTTTGGCCTGAACCTCCACAGCCGAGCCATCTAGGTTCATATTAAGAGGTTTTGTTTTACGTAGTTGGTTGGAAAAACCAATCAACATAACCTCTGTCTTTTTCGTGTTCAGGCACAGAAATTTTTGGACATCCATTTTTTATCTCAAAAAATACAGTGTTCCAAGTGTGTAACAGCCAAAAGTTCACCAGATTTGGTGTGAATGTATATCTGAGCGTCATCAGCGTAAAGGTGGTACTTTAGACCTAGGGATCCCAGAAGATGACCAAGTGGTGAAATGTACATGGAAAAGGGTAAGGGGCTTAAAATCAATCCTTGGGGCACGCCAAATTTGGCTGGGCCGGTGTTAGATTTAAGCCCTCCCATGTAGACAAACTGAGAGAGGTTAGAGAGGAATGACTCAAACCACTTAAAGGGCACCTATTTTACCCCTTTTTAAAGATGTAATATTAATAGTATGGTTCTTCTGAGTGTGCCAGTTTAGGTTCAGTTCAAAACACAATTCAGATTTTTTTATTATGATGTGTTAAAAAGTGTCATTCTGGGGGCTCCGAGCTTGTAACCTACACCGAGACTAATAACAACGCACACTGAATTAACATTGACTGAAGGGCATCAGAACACCGGATCCACCGTGACGCGGCGCGCACATGACAGTTGAAAGTATCGCACACTTGCAGCGCCGGTGTGTGTCCCCCTAATAGAAACTTATGTTTAGAATTTAGAAATGCTTGCCGCTGCGTGGCGCGACGCTTCTTGTCACCGAGCGGCGCTTCTGGTGTACGACCTGCTTGAGGGTATAACTAAAGGGCGTCATACACCGCATGCACTGCTCAGAGCCACGACACGGCACAGCAGACGCGCACATTCGCATGTTATTTAAAATGAAACTATTCAGATAACGCTCTGTGGCGCGGCAGAAATATGAAGTGTCCTGAGCAGGGCCAGCTCGTCCATAGAGGCGACCTAGGCGGCAGAATAGTGAGCGAACCCCCCCCGGTCCTCACTTTCATCCACGACACCCTCCCGGTACTCACTTTCATCCGCGACAACGCGAAATGCATGGCGCGGTGCGTCGTTAGTTCGTTATTTCCAATGGAGGGACGCGCACGTGAGGCAACGCGCTCGCACTTTCCAGCTGTACCTAGTTAAGATGACAGGGAGCTTCTGTGACCGCGGGAAATGCAAACCGCTGAAGTTTAAGGAAGACGCAATGAAAAGTACACATGTATGCAAACCCAGCAAAACTCACAAACACTGGTGGCGAGGAGAGCGATAACGTGGTGAATGTTGAGCCCAATGAGCCTTACATCTAAAAATAGAGCAAGGGTGTTTCTTTAGTGACGTCGCTTTGACTCACACGCTGAAAATGGCGGACGTGAAACAACATACTGAGGATATGGTAATGCACACCTGTCAATCAATATTGGTGGGCGGGGGGACCGCACTCCTATGTCAAGTTGCGGTCGGTCTCAAAACTGCTTCAATTGGTCCACCGTTTTTATGCTGTTAAATTAAAAAAAAAAAGGACTGAGTGTGTTTATATCACCCCAATATGACGGTCTATACACTATACGTACACATATGTCTGTCCAAACAGCTTGAAAAGTAGATTTTTCACCATAGGTGCCCTTTAAGAGCGGTAATTAATTAAGTATAATTAAGTACTTTGTAGAAATACCTGAGAATTAATGTTTATAATGATGGATTATCACGGTGGCGGCAGCCTTTTTTTTTTACACAGATCTGCCAACTATTTCAAAGACAAATATTACACGCAGTATTACAAGTCGAGAACGTATTGATGTAATATGAGCATGCGAATCTCTTTGCTTGCGCGCCGATTTCCTCTTCGTGCACAAAACTTCTTGCACGCACTCAAATTTACATGCTCAAGTGCAGATCTTCTCGTGCGCTCTCCAGTAAGCGCAATTTAGTGCGTTTTTGTGCGTTTTCCAACATTAACGCGTCCTGAAGTAAAGTGAAACGGCTATAAACTCCAGAAAGATAAGTATACTTATGGAAACTGTTCATCTTAACTGAAAGCTACGCCGTGTTTGCTGGCGCCCCACGCATCACGCACCTGTCAGTCAGTCAGTCAGCATGTCACCTTAAAGGGTTGAACAAATAGCGCACAGCACTACTACGGTTCAAAATGTTTGCGCTGTTATAATTCACTTACCTTTTAATATGTTTTGGTGCGATTATAACCCGCTATAAAAAAAAAACGTGACTAAATGTTTTAAATGAGAAGTTGCAATGTAGCCATGGCGGGATGAATTTTGGCGTGGCGGCCCGCCACGGATGAATGAATGTAGCGGAAACCTTGGTATATGTCTATTCTGTACAGGTGTTTTTTTTTCTTCTTTTTTAAATTTATTTTTATTTTGTAATTTATTTATTTATTAATTTATTATTATTATTATTATTATTATTATTATTATTATTATTTTCTTTTCTTTTTTTCTCTCTTAGATAAATGTAATTTCAACTTGTTTAGAGGGTAGGGGTGGGAATAATATTGGTTTAAATTTCTCTGTAAAATTACTTTGTTATATCTGTAAAAGTTTAATAAACAGATAAAACAATTATTATTATTATTATTATTATATGTAAAATAATAGGTTCATTTTCATAAAAAAAACACAAAACAACAACAGGGTACAAACTGAACTTTCAATAGATAAAATTCTCTAATTTAATTTTCTCTAAGTGTTAACATGACATGACAAAAATATGTCAGTGAAAGCTGATAAAAACCTTCATTTTTGACGTCCATTTTTGTGTGTACCTGTGTTTAAATGCATACGCAAGGGTTAATGTCATTTTGATAAATTCATACCATATTGTCACCAACTCATCAAAACGAACAACAGGTATGAACTTCCATGAGATTAAAAACCATCAAAACCTGATTAACCAGTTTCGTCAGGCTCAGAAATCAGCCTTTAACCAACTTAAATCTGCAGAGTCAGTCAATAAAAACCTGCATCTGTCAACCACCACTCTGAAATGCCTTGTTTTTGTTAGCATTTAGCATACAGTCAAATTAGCTTCTACCTTGAATTGAATTTGACCTCAGGTGTTTGTCTCTCTTTGGTGGAGTCGGCTGTATCGCTGTTTGGGTTTCTTGACACAAAATGGCCTTCACATGCTTGTTGCTACGCAAAACTAAGAAAGTCATAACAAAGCTGACCCTGAGTCTGTGTGCTAACAGTCCAGTCAAAGCTAGCTTACAGTATACATCAAGGTCAGCACACAGACCCTGTTTTAACACCGATAAACTGATGTTTAGTGGTGTTCATACTCTCTCAGCTGCATGTATATGGTCATTAACCGGATGGTAACAATCATGCTAACGGGCATCTTCACTCTTGCCTGACCGCTTTTGCTAAAAACGTGTATAATTAGAAGCTATGGGCAGGAAGCTTTCTGTCATTATGAAATAGCAGCTAAAATTAAATGCTAGTTGTTTGCAGTGCTGGGAAAGTTGCTTTGAGACCAAGCTACATGCTGTTCATAATTGAAAGCACTCTATAAAAATGCTACGTCCTAAACAATCGTTTTGGGACAACATGAAGGAATTAAGTTAATTTATTCAATTTGTTGTTTTCATTTTAAATGAGTAGTTTGAACAAACAACAAACATCATTTTTCAAAAAATAAAAGTCATATCAGTAATTATTATGATAAATATGATGACTTTTTTTAAATTTAAGATTTGTTTTAGCTCCTGATTGAGAGGTTTAGAAATCAGACTATTATTTTTAAAATAAAAGTGCTTTTATATTTGTTATATTATATTATATTATATTATATTATATTATATTATATTATATTATATTATATTATATTATATTATATTATATTATATTGTAACTAGGGCTGTGCGATTAATCAAATCGCAATCGCAATTTGAAACGTTGCAGTTAACTAATCGCAAGGGGCTGCGATATGAAATATGTTTGTATTATTTAATTTCCCCTGCCCAGAGCAAATGCGTGACTGCCGTCTGTGTGTGATAGTCTTACTAGCAATTAAGTGAGCACAATTGAGTGATGTGTCTTGTTAAAAAGTTAACTGAAAGTATTGCCGGGGACACTGAATCCAGTAGCAAGCAACAGCATAGTACAATTTCAGAGTTCAACTTGTTATATATATATATATGTATATGTATTTATATATGTATATGTATATATATGTATATGTATATATATGTATATATATTTATATATGTATATATATGTATGTATGTATATGTATATATATATATATATATATATATATATATATATATATATATATATATATATAAATAATATAACTTTATTTATAAAGTCAGTGCTACATAGGATATAATAGTAGTATAATAACTCTAGTAACCCTTTTGTAAGGCTAAAGACAAAAATAAATCGAACAGAATTAAACCAGTTTAAATTGCGATCGAATATTATTTAGTTTGCATTCCTTACAACATCAAAAATAAGAATAATACTTGGTACCTATTTTACAACACAACAAAAACAATTAGAACCCCCCAAACAAACATATAATAACAAATATAATATAAATGTAATTAATATAATAACAAATTAATACAATAAAATAAAGAGGTACCTCTGTCCTCCTGAAATATTATTTGCCCAATTAAAGACATAATTCACAATAACTAAGCCACTGATTCACATCAAGCTAAAACATGATTCCGTTTAATAGCCACACACGGATTCCATATAAACAATTCAAACCTTTCAATGATTCATTCAGTTCTAGAAAATCAGATCTTCAAACAGTTAAATGATTCACTCAGTTCACTTAAGTCGGATGCTTACAGGTTCAGTTTAAACCGTTCAATGATTCACTCAGATCTAATAGTTTGAATGCTCACAGATTCAATTTAAACAGTTCAATGATTCACTCAGTTTTAGTAGTTCGAATACTCACAGATTCAGTTTAAATGGTTCAATGATTCACTTAGTTCTGGTAGTTCAGATGCTCACAGATTCAGTTTAAACGGTTCAATGATTCAATCAGATCTAGTAGTTCAGATGCTCACAGATTCAGTTTAAACAGTTCAGTGATTCAATGATATTCATTTATTCATTCATTCATTTTCTTTTCGACTCAGTCCTTTTATTAATATAAATATTTATAAAATTTAACATCCCTTTAACATCCCTTTTCTTTATATTATTTTCTTAGTTCATACATGTATTCAAACTAATGCTAACATTTTATGTTAACATTCAAAGTAAAATTCGAAAACCCAAATCTTGATACCAGGCATAAACATTATCTAAAACTGTTGGTTCAAGGAGCTGGTCTTTTTAAACCCCTCCATTTTAAGTGTCAGCTCTGCTCTGATTGGTCAATGAGCTCAGTTATGATTGGTCTACTATTTACAGTAATACCAAATAGCATATCTGATCTTCAGCTCTTCCTCAGCTTTTGTAAACACAGTGATACGAAGAGTAACAAGGCCATCGGTTATTAAACAGCATAATAGTTGTCATGCATGTTATATCAATGTTGTCACTCCCCAACACTAGTCCAGTAGTCACTCCTCTTTCCTTTAGAGCTGTAGTATATGAACTCTTCCAGATCAGAGCCTGTTATCTGAAAGCACACAGAACTGGATCCTTTTTCCCATGTGAAGCAAGCCTTGTGTTCCAGCACATCAAGCATATGAGTGCCCAAAGGCTCCGAGTCGTTCCACCTTGGCAAACACATGCACACTTGATTGCCGTCTACTGGGACCACTCTGCCAGAACAATACCAAAGCATTTCTGCTCTGTCAAACCTGACATACTCTCTCTTTCTATCATTTCTCTCTCTCTCTCTCTCTCTCTCTCTCTCTCTCTCTCTCTCTCTGTCTTTCTCTCTCTCTCTTTTGCCCAGGGCAAAGTTGACAGTACAGCCCAGAACCATGAGTTAAAGCTGATCAGACATGATTGGCTTGGGTTTGGGTGTGCGTGTTACTGTGTAGCCTTCATCAACCAAGGGTATTATAGTTTTGTCATTTTAAATTATTTGTTTTATTTTGATAGTATTTTTACATTTGCTGTAAATTCCTGTTTAGTTTTAGTTGGTTTCATTAATGGTTTTATAGTTTTCGTTTTTTTAACATTGCTATTTAGTTTTTATCTATTTGGTTTCAGTTTTAGTTTGAGTAGTTCCACTTTAGCAGAGTTAATCAACATGTACGGTGTCAACCAGGGCAAACTTTAATGTTTGCACAGCTTACATTAACTCTTGTGCAAACCTCTCTGTAATAAAAGGAAATAATTGTTTAAACAGACACTGAATCCAAAACCATACAAATGTAACTAAGTCAATTAAAATAAAAAATTATGATGACAAAATTGCCTTAATTAAATAAATATACAGTTGAAGTCAGAATTATTAGCCCCCTGACTTATTAGCCCCCCTGTTTATTTTTTTCCCCAATTTCTGTTTTACGGAGAGAAGATTTTTTCAACACATTTCTAATCATAATAGTTTTAATAACTCATTTCTAATAACTGATTTATTTTATCTTTGCCATGATGACAGTAAATAATATTTGACTATATATTTTTTAAGACACTTCTATACAGCTTAAAGTGACATTTAAAGACTTAACTAGGTTAATTAGGTTACAGGTTAGGGTTATTAGGCAAGTTATTATATAATGATGGCTTGTTCTGTAGTAGACTATCGAAATAAAATATAGGTTAAAGGGGCTAATAATTTTGACTTCAAAATTGTTTTTAAAAAATTAAAAACTGCTTTTATTCTAGCCGAAATAAAACAAATAAGACTTTCTCCAGAAGAAAAAATAATATCAGACATACTGTAAAAATTTCCTTGCTCTGATAAACATAATTTGGGAAATGTTTATATATAAATATATTCATTTATATATAAATATATTAGTTTAATATTATTAAATGTATATTAAATTCAAAGGGCGGGCTAATAATTCTGACTGCAACTGTATATTTATTTATTTATTTATTTATTTATTTATATGAAGAGTTCAGATGCAAAAACCTCTAAAGACCATCTGAGATTTTCTCCTAAAATTATCATTTTTCCCAACTTTCTATGTTTATATTCATTTATTTCACTTTAAAGGCAATGAAAAGAACTTATTTGTCACTATAAAAGTAAAATTACTTAATTTGTTTGTTTAAATTCAGCCCAAATAAATTGTTTACAACCACTTAACATAAAAAAGAGTAAATGCAAGGAATCATCTTTAAATGCTTTTATTTTTACGTGTAGTATTGTAGCTTCTCATTCAAAACCTTCAGTTGTTGCTGTTTTTTTTAATAGCGGGTAATAATAGCACCAAAACATTAAAATATAAGTGAATTATAACAGAGCAAACTTTTCTGTAATTGTAGTGCTGTGCGTTATATGTTTAATCCTTTTAAGGTTACATTCTGACTGACTGACAGGGCTGCGCGATGCATGAGGCCAGCAAACACTACGTAGCTTTCCTGAAAGTTATGATAAACACAAAGTGTGTCCCAATTCCCATACTTATGCACTATTCTATGTCATTTTGTAGTATAAATAGTGTCAGTAGTGTGTCACACTGAAAACTTTCAACACCCGGATGATGTACTTATTTAACCGTTAAAATGAAGTGTGGAATGATAGACACTTCACACACTCAACAGCCGCAGCTATGTTCATGTAGCAGAAGGGGCAGAGCTTTCGTCCACTCATGGTAATTACATTATTTATTTTTTATTGTGAAAGCAAAATTCTCCTACGAGAGTTATTATGCCGCCTTCTGATGGTGAATGCGGTTATACTCATGAAAGGTATTATTTGGTACATTGGTCATTTATTTCACTAATATGGCAACCGTCAAACGTCATCAGGGAAACGTTTTGAGTTTCTGCTTAGTAAAAAAAACTTTAGTGTTCCATTTGAGACAACACTACATACATATACTATGCTGTTGAGTGTGTAAGTGCATAAGTGTATAGTGTGCCAGTTGGGACACAGCTATACTTCCATAAGTATACTTTATTTATAGATAAAGCTCTATGATTCTGCATACAGTGACTTTGCCTTGCTGGAGTTTATAGCCGTTTCACTTTACTTCAGGACACATTAATGCCATTCTGTAGATCTATTGAAGACATTCATAAATGTTGCTAGCAAGTCTAATAAATGTTAAATCGTGAATGCGATCTTGACTTTTAATACTGCGCTCACGACATTTGTAATTGAAATAATGCCATAAGTAGTTGGAAGATCTGTGTAAAAGGCCTGCCACTACAGCTAAAAAAAATCTTATAAACACTGCCCCTGTCAAATTCTGACTTTTTCTTTGACCAGAAATGACACAAGCTTATCCAAATAGATAATAAGACAATGTGCAAGAGGCATCGTTGTGGAAAAAAAAATTCCCAGCTTTTATTTACATTTGAACAACAAATTTTAAGTCAGAATTTGCAAGGGCTATGAATAATTTCGGGCTTAACTGTATATTAAAGATATGTATATTTTTTAATGTGTAGTTAAACATAACTAGATTACATTTTTTGGTTAACGAAGAAAGGTTTGAACATGTTTTATGTTTATATAGTATTTAATGCATACAGTCATGTTCTTGACTGATGTGTTTGGCTGTAAATTCCCTCTACAGGTATTTCAGGTCAGATTTTTCACCACAGAATGAGTGCTTATAAATTCTGAGAACAATTATTTAATTATCTAACTATTATTTAATTTCAGTTATTGTTTCGGTGACCATTTAATTAAAAAAAGCATTTCAGCTAATATTTCAGATTTAGTCTTTCATTTACTGAAATAATCTTACATCTAACTGAAGAGATCTCTGGTAAATGGTAAATTTCAGTGTTTTTTTGAGTGGAGAAGATAGTGACGAAGCAACAGGCGTAAAGGTGTAATCGTTGTGGATGGCATTCCTGGAATGTCAGATTTGGGAATTGTTGACGGGAAGTCAAGTGAACAGCATTCCGTGAATTCTGTGGTGTCCTAGCAACAGTTTTACAGGAGCGGGATTTCACTGAGCATCACTGAATTAACTGTGACAGCGAGGAAGAGATTCTTCTCTAGTCTCTTGGGTGACGCAGAGACAAATGTAACCCAAAACGAAAGCTTTCTACAAGCGGATAATGCTGCAGATTTGCTGAACAACTTCCTCATGCTGCGTCGGCTTTGTTTGATGCACAAACATACGTTTAATGTTTGCTTACTTTTTTTGGAGTTGTTTGTTTAGTGTGTTGACAAGTCTTTAGGCAAACTGAATACTAAATTTATCCTTATTGTACCTTGGGATGGGATTAATTGTAATCTTGAAGCGTTTTAATTAGGTCAGCGTCAAATATATTGTTCAGAAATACAATTTTTCCATTTAAATTGACATGAAGGACAAAAGTATACTGTTGTTTTATTTTATTTTTTTTGCTCCACTAATCTTTTTATACTTATTTTCAATTTTATAGTATTTATCATATTATGTATACACTCACCTGACACTTTATTAGGTACACCTTACTAGTACCAGGTTGGACCCCCTTTTGCCTTCAGAACTGCCTTAATTCTTTGTGGCATTGATTCAAAAAGGTACTGAAAATATTCCTGTGATTTTGGTCCATATTGACATGATAGCATCACACAGTTGCTGCAGATTTGTCAGCTGCACATCCATGATGCGAATCTCCCGTTCCACCACATCCCAAAGGTGCTCTATTGGATTGAGTGCTGGTGACTGTGGAGGCCATTTGAGTACAGTGAACTCATTGTCATGTTCTAGAAACCAGTCTGAGATGATTCGCGCTTTATGACATGGTGCTTTATTCTGCTGGAAGTAGCCATCAGAAAATGGATACACTGTGCTCATAAAGGGATGGACATGGTCAGCAACAATACTCAGGTAGGCTGTGGTGTTGACACGATTCTCCTATGACCTGTGGCATTAACAGGGCATTTGCGGCAGAACTGCCGCTCTCTGGATATTTTCTCTTTTTCTGACCATTCTCTGTAAACCCTAGAGATTGGTTGTGCGTGAAAATGCCAGTAGATCAGCAGTTTCGTAAATACTCAGACCAGCCCGTCTGGCACCAACAACCATGCCACCTCCGAAGCCACTTAAATCATCTTTCTTCCCCATTCTGATGCTCGATTTGATCTGCAGCAGATCGCCTTGACCATGTCTACATGCCGAAATGCATTTAGTTGCTGCCATGTGATTGGCTGATTAGAAATGGGCTTTAACGAGCAGTTGGGCAGGTGTACTTAATAAAGTGGCCAGTGAGTGTATATGTTTTAAGTCATTTTGGGTTAATTTTAGTTATCTGTAAATAATTTATTTTTAACGAACAAATTTGTTTATACGGAAAAACAACAACAATGTAAGCTGAAGTCATTTTATTTTTACTGTTAATCTACTTTTACTCTTTTACAGAACCCATCTCTTTTTTTATTGTTAGTACAATTGTAAAAAGTCAGAATGTCTTTCTACCACTCTGATGAACATTCAATAAAAAGAGAAAAAAATAATACAAAATTAAATTAATAATAATAATGCATTTGGTCCAAAATGTAAATTATCCTTGTAATGGCAAAGGTTATTTTTCAACAACATTTCTAAAGTCTTCAGTGGTACATGATCATTTCAGCATTCATTTGAATATTATTTGAACATTATAAATGCCTTTATTGTCACTTTTCATCAGTTTAATGTGTGCTTGCTGAATAAAACCCAATCAACTGAACAAAGCATTTGTTCTTCTTGAATTTATCATTCATGACTATTAAAATATGAATGGACCAAATATTCATAAATCTCTATTAAAATAATATTTCAAGCAAGAATTCTGTCAAATGCTTATTTTTAATCACACCGGGCTGAACTATTCCTTTAGTTAAATCTGTTAAACATTATAAAATATTAATTAGCTCTATTTTAAACATGATCCCTATTTTCAACAAAACAGAATTATTCAGCAAAGAGAATGATTATAAACTGCGCAATGTTAGGACATCTAGTATTACTTGCACAAACCATTCCATGCACTGAGTTTATATGGGGCCGCTGCATTTCAAAGATCCTTCTTACCCATTTCCTCTTGAAAAGCCTGTGGCATATTCGATTCAGGGATGGTTCCTCTAATCACATTAAATGCACAATAAGATTTGTTAACGGCACAATGAGATGAATCGGCGTGGCGAAGCCAGATGCCTTGATAGGTCATGTGTACGGTCACCATGGCAACACAGGGTCATTGCAAAATTAGACCAATCATCTTCCTTGTTCTCCTGGTGCCTGCTCTGTGGCGAGATGCCTGTCTCTAGGACACGTAAGGGTTTCATTCATGCGTCATAAATAAATCCATCGCAGTAAGGTTCAGTAATATTACAGCTAAGCTTATTGTGCATTTGAGTGCCGTTTTTAGGATGTGCTAAAGTTCCATAATTGAGCTTATTCAAACTTGCACATTTTATATTCCCGATGAGCCTCCAGGGGGGAAAGTGCAGGCTAAAAGCTACTGAACAGCAGTTTATAGGTGTTACATTATAAGAAGAATGTTTTTCTTATTTAATTTGCACACACGTCCATTTCTGCAGTATGGAGAAATAACCTGAATGCATCTGCCTGTTCAGTAAAGGGATTATCTAGTTTCTTTTCTCAGTTTGTTAGCTCTCAGCATGTGGTAGGCTACTGCCTCAGCTTGCATCGAGTTATTCCACTGGAGGTTTTGTTTTGTTGCCTGTTTAATCGGACCCATGTTCTGCGCGTTAACAGTGGATGTCTTGCAGATGCACGCTTGTTTTTCATTATCCATGTTGCTTTTGACTGAATCGAGACTAAGGGAGAGCTCATTAGCATTAAATAAGGGATTGTGTTAGTTGCCGTCAGACCAGCCAGACATAATTGGAACCATTATTATATTGTATCTGCTTGCACAATCGACTCAGTGTTTCTATACCTCTGTAAACATTGTTTTATTTTAAATTGCTAGTGTCATTTTTAAAACATTTTTATTATGTGATTGAAGAATCTAATACTTTTTTTTTGGGTTTTGAATATCTTAAATGTTTGAAGACAGCCAGCCAGCATGTTACACAATAACAGAATCACATAATAACCCTCATAGATGTGCATGTTGTTGCTTGGTGTCTGTTGTTTTTAGAAGGTTTGAGTCTTGCTGAAATCTCAATTGTAAATTTTACTAGGTTGTCTTGGCACTGATTTATTTTAACTGCTGAAAAGCACACACTACTATTGTCTTGGTTGTGTGTAGTCACATGGTTACTTCTCATTTCAGTGTCAGTGTTGCATCATAAATGACAAGTTGGCTGTAAATGTGTGGCAGAAAGACTTTAAAGAAGAAGTAAAGCTGTGAATGTGTGAAGGGTGGGAAAGTATCTCAGTGCTCGGCTGTTAAAGGAGAGACTGGGTTATGAGGGAAGGGGTTGGGATCACTGCTGGGCTGTAAAGAGAAGGTCTAGGCTGTAAAGACCAGATCTAGGCTATGTCTGCATGGAAATGATTGTGTATGTTTTTTTTGTTTGTTTACAGATTCTAATTGTTTCACGTTTATTCACGTTATAATTTTAAAAAATCCATTTTCAGATTTTCCAGAAGGAAATGGAAAAAACTGGGTTAAATTGTGTAGTATGTTATTGAACAGATAGAGTTGCAGGATACAGTAAAATCAAATAAGAATGCAGTGCCCATGAAGTCCTTCACCGCGCTAATCACCGCATTTGTAATGTACATGTGTATAAAAATATCTGATGTAAATTTTATTCCGTCTCTGCTGGTTGTCCAGTTGATACAGCATTATCAGGTTTTGTTGTAATAGTACTAAGAAACTTAACAGCACCTGCAACACAAACACAGCTGTGTAATCCACCATTGTTGTTGTTAATGATTGTTACATGTGGTGTTCTTTCTATATGGTATTGTGATGTCATCATTTCCAAACAATGACTTACTGCCTATTCTGGCAGCTAGCTCTCTACAAATCTCACATGGTAACTGGACTGAAGCTAAGCAGGGCTGCGCCTGGTCAGTACCTGGATGGGAGACCACACGAGAAAGCTAGGTTGCTGCCGGACGTTGTGTTAGTGAGACCAGCAGGCGGCACTCAACCTGCGGTCTGTGTGGGTCCTAACACCCTAGTTTATTGATGGAGACTCTATATTGCTCAGTGGGCACCGTCTTTCGGATGAGACGTTAAACCGAGGGTCTCCGACTCTCTGTGGTCGTTAAAAACCCAGGATGTCCTTTGAAAAAGAGTAGGGGTTTAACTTGGGCATAGTGGCCAAATTTGCCCACTGGCCCCTGTCCATGGCCTCCTAACCATGCCCATATCATAATTGGCTTTATCACTCTGTCACTTCATCATTGTGTCTTGTGGACGAAAGGCTGAAATTAAACATTTGTGGATTAACTTAAACTTGTTGCCATGTTTACGGGTCCCTAAATTACTGTGTTGGACTGAGGGGGAGGGGTATAAGTCAGTGCGAGGGTCTAAATTACAGTCCTAGGCTGGAAGATATAGGTCAAGATACTGTGAGGGTGGAGTCTAGATCTCTGTGATGGGCTGCAATGAATGAGTCTAGAACTGGACACTGATGGGCTGTAAGGGATTTGTCTACATCACTCTGCTGGGCTGAAAGGACCGGTCCAGCTCACTCTATCAGGCTGTTAATGTATTGTAAAATTAATGGTGGGGATGTGTTAGACGAATATTTAGATCAGTGGTGAGCTATGGGGTCAGTGGGCTATGGGAGAAGATGGGATCACTGCTGTCAGAGACAGGTCTAGACATGGGCTGTGAGGGTAGGTCTAGAAAACTGGGTAGTAAGGGCCAGTCTGATTACTGAGATGGCATGTAGGTGTAGGGTCTAGATCCCTGTTGGGTTTTTAAAAGAGAATGGTGAGCTGAGGCTGAGAAGTGAGGGTCAATACTGAACAATACTGGGCTGTGAGAGGAGTGTCTAGATTATGGTTTCTGGGGTACCTGGGAAGGGTATGGATCAATGAGATGTGATGGCTAAAATAGGGTCATTACTGGATTGTGAGGATCAGCTCTAGATCATAGTGCTGGGCTCAACTTTGGTGAAGGAGTGGGATGGAAAAACTGGTTCTGTGCCTCGGGGGAAAGGTATGAATAAGTGACCTGTGATTGATGAGATGGGGACACTTCTGACCTGTAAGGGGAGGTTCTAGATGTGTAGGCTGGGGAAAAGGGATGGATGAGATCTCCTTTGTAGGAATGAGGGAAGGTTTTAGATCTCTGGGCTGGGAATGAGGGTAGGAATCCAATCAATTCAATTCATGTTTATTTATATATCGCTTTACAATTTAGATTGTGTCAAAGCAGCTTAACATAGAAATTCTAGTCAATTGAAACTGTGTCAGTCCAGTTTTCAGAGTTGAAGTTCAGTTTAGATCAGTTAAGTGTGGTTTAAATTTCACTGCTGAAAGTTCAAACACTAAAGAGCAAGTTCATCAATGCGCAGCTCCACAAGTCCCAAACCAAGCAAGACAGTGGCGACAGTGGCAAGGAACAAAAAGGGAAAAAACCTCGAGAGAAAGAAGATCACTGAGTAAAGGAGGAATCTGATCATTAATGATCTGTGAGGGGAGGGTCTATATTTTCTGGACAAGGAGGGCGGGATCTAATCTCTGTTCTGTGGCCATTAGGATGCAAGTGAAGATTGTACTAAGGGAAGGATGCGATCACTCTAGTCTAGTCCAACACCAATCACTAGACTTGCTAGAAGCGTCTTAGCAGGTTTGTTGAGGAAAGTGTATATTGCTGGTCTTGGAGAGAAAGGGATCTGATCACTCCACTAGGATGTGAGGGAAGGGCCTGAATCACTACTCTGATGGAGGGGGTGGATCATATTGCTGGGTTATGATGGAAGGGTTTAGATCTCTGTTCTGTGAGGGAGAAATGTGATTTCTGTGCTGGCCTTTGGAGAAAGGGTCTCTGGACTGTTGGTTTGTAAGAGCAGGGTCTCAATCACTGTACACTGTACTGTGCCTGATCATTTTTTTCAACTGTGACTGGATGTCCTGCTGATGGTAGCACTTTCTTTTGTGCACTGCTGTTTCTTTCTGTCTTTGGGAAGAAAGAGTGAATATCTTTGTCACTTGTTCTTGTACACTTTTGCATTCATCATGGAGAATATGGCACTATATTTTTTAAATTCACCACAAGTCTGGCTACTGTAAATTGTAGTATGTATTGGTTAAAAATAAAAGACTGACATTCTACATCTTTTAATTGTATACTTGCAACTGAGACTGATACTGATTGCTTTGATGCTGTTATCTGTAATCAGACAAACACGATCAGTGCAATTTTTTGCAAGAATGGTAAAGCTGCAGCAGACACTCCACCAAAGTCTGTCTCTGTTAAACCTGTCACCAGTCTGTGATGCACCCCAGGACATAGCCAAGTGCCAAATGCCCCACAATGGGCGCCATTTGGAAACTTGACAGACTACAGAGACCTGCTTAATCCTGTAAGAGGCTTGTCATGTTGTTTCAGAGAGGAAGCATCAGAGATGCTGTCCACCACCATTGCATTGTCAGTTCTATGTTTCTGCCCATGTTTGTCTACTAGTGTGTCTTTTTGAATTCATTATACTGTAGGCCCTTGGAGAGGCTAAAACATTGCAAAATATTTTGTAACCGTAACCTTTTGGTGTCATTGAATCAATATCAATTCTCTTTGGTGTCTGAAGGGTCTTGCTTTTGAAACATTCATGTATATCAATGCCAGGTTTGGCATTTGGAAATCTGGTCAATTAAAAAAAATGGATAATCTGTTTCTTTCTTTTTTCTTGTTGGCAGCTAATGGCACTGACAGTAAACAGTATAAAGGAGACCGATCTCCCTGTGACCCCTCCCGCGTCCTCCACGTCCGCAAAGTTCCCATCGAAGTGTCCGAGGCAGAGGTCGTCTCACTAGGTGTCCCATTCGGCAAAGTCACCAACCTATTGATGCTTAAAGGGAAAAATCAAGTAGGTGCTCCACCTGTGAACACATCTCTGCTATTTCTTTTAGCTCTGTGTAAGCATCAGCAGTATGACTGTTGAAACCTTTATAAGAGCATTTGTAAAAAATCAAAAACCGTATAGATTTGAAAATTGTCTTTTGATATGTTCAAATCTTAAGCTTTCATTTGGTTTTGTGGCGGAATTTCCGGATTAAACAGCATGAATAACTTCAGAAGAAATCCATGTGTACATATTCCCACTGTTGAATCTCTGTGGGGTTCATCATGGTGTAACTAACATGATTTAGGAAATGTGGGCCTAACCCCTCAATGGGGACAATGGTGTGACAATGCCATTGTCTTAGGGATTGTCTTAAACCTAAAAATGAAGCATAATGAGATTTTAATTACAGATTAGCATGTTCTTACTAGCATAAAACAAAATGGAAAATATTTTATATGTTATGTGTCCGGTCTGGAGCAGCACGGTGGCTCAGTGGGTAGGGCTGTCACCTCCCGGGTTCGAGTCCCAGCTGGCACAGGAGAGCTTTCTATGAGTTTGCATGTTCTCCCCATGTTTGCATCGGCTTCCTCCGGGTGCTCTAGTTTCACCCACAGTCCAAAGACATTTGGTTTAGGTCAATTGGATAAAGTAAATTGCCCATAGCGTATGAGTGTGTGTTAATGAAAGTATGTTAGTGTTTCCCAGCACTAGGGTTGCACTCTCAGTGCTAGGTTGCGGCATGAAGGGTACCCGCCAATAAAATGTGTCAAGGTAATTGCTGGTTCATTCAGCTGTGGCGACCCCTTATGAAGAAGGGGATAAGCTTAAGGAGAGTTAATGAAGACTCTTTATACTTCAAACGAAATGGAAGAAGGAACTGAAATGATGTCATTTTAAACAAAAGCCAGCCAAAACAACTTCATATATGCACAGGTTCATAGTGTTTCGTTACAAAGTGAGATCGGCACCTACCTGTTAGGCGATCATAAGACATTGTTTTAGTTGTTTTGGGGGATCTGATCATTTTGACAGTGTTTTGACATCTGTATGCAAACCCATTATACTAAGAAACACCACCATCAAAGAATCATTTTAGCTGTATTTTGTCCTTTATAAGGGAACGCTGAGGACAAGAGTTCAGATCTGTTTTCGCTTCATTAGTGCTGACCACTGATAGAAACTGAAGTGTGCGTCCTTTCAAACACATCAAGGTCCATCTAATAACAGAAGCCCCACAAAAACACGGCAGTCTCTCACTTCCACTTGAGTGTCTTTTCATATTCAAATGGAATCTGGCATATTTCAACAAGAAAAGACGAATTTCTAATGCCCTGGTTGCATAATGTGTTGTTTGCTGCTTGATTTGATTGGGGCTTCAAAAGATTTCAGTTTATTGTCAGATTTTGCATCATAAAACTCTCACACCTTGCGTGATGAGGTCAGAATAATCACAAGCGGGGCTTGTTGAGACAAGCTTTAGGGTTTTATGACTGATGCTTAGTGTTAAGGATTTGAACAAAACTCTTAACTAATAATGTTCAACTTTGTCCTTTATTGTTTGTGATACAGACTTGATTAAGCTTGTTTGACTGTTCATCACCAAGTAACAGTTCTTCTATTAGCCTACATATTTATTTGTTTTATTTTAGTGTTGCAGACTGAGGAAAAATCTGCATTAACTGACAGCACATGTGCACAGTTAGCTGAATTATGGTGTTATTACAGTCAAGCACTAATAGCGTCTCTCTTTGTATTACAGGCTTTTATAGAAATGGCTTCTGAAGAAGCAGCGATGACCATGGTCAACTACTACACCACAGCCACACCCCATGTTCGCAACCAACCTGTCTACATTCAGTATTCCAACCACCGCGAGCTCAAGACTGATAATCTGCCCAATCAGGGGGTGAGAAGCACATACTGGCAAACTGCACACATACAGTAGAAGCATATGACGAACTCACACAAGTCATTCATATACATAGAATTTTATGTGTAGCATGGAATATCATAGAGTTTTTTGTTGTTGTCTTACAAGTTTTAATTTGAACTTGAGCTAAACAGAAATGTAAACAGTTAACTTTGTAAATTGTAAAAAAAAATTTGTTATAAAAGGTATTTGTGAATTTTAATCTCACAATTTAGACTTTTATCTTGCAACAGTGAATTTATATCTCACAATTGTTTTTTATTTCCTTTTTTAAGTAAAATAAATAAGTATAAAATAAATAAACAAACTAAGTACATAACTAAATGAGAAACCGATGTTTACATGTATACAACAATCTCAAAGCTAAAATTCAAGGGCAGTAAGGGGTTGCAAACTGTTATGTATTATTATTATGAGAAGTTATGCACAATTCTGACAGTTCTCTCAATTGGATTATATATGGATTGTATGGCCAGATTGTATATATATATATATTGTATATATAGATTATATATGGATTGTATGGCTAAATTTTGTAAATAAATGTGTATGTATTGATAATATTTTTTCTTCTGGAGAAAGTCTTATTTGTTTTATTTCGGCTACAATTTAAAGCAGTTTTTAATTTTTAAAAAACCATTTTAAGGACAAAATTATTAGCCCCTTTAAGCTAATTTTTTTTTTCAATAGTCTACAGAACAAACCATCATTATACAATAACTTGCCTAATTACCCTAACTTGCCTAGTTACCCTAATTAACCTAGTGAAACCTTTAAATGTCACTTTAAGCTGTATAGAAGTGTCTTGTATAATATCTAGTCAAATATTATTTACTGTCATCATGGCAAAGATAAAATAAATCAATTATTAGAAATGAGTTGTTAAAAAAAAAAAATATATATATATATATATATATATATATATATATATATATATATATATATATATATATATATTGTATGGCTTGTTTCATATGCAAACAAGTATCTGCATCTGAAAAGGTGTGAACCAAAGAGTTGTCAAGAGTTGTGACCCAACCAAACCAGTTAGGTATTCTCCGGGTGAGTCATATCCTTTGTTAAACTTTGGATACTTTGGATTAAGTTACTTTGGGTTATATTACGGGTTAACATTGATGCTGAGGAACTTTACTATTCATTGTCTTCACTATTCATTGTCTGCTTCCCGTAAGAACTTTGGTCAGCTTACTTATTGTATGCATTAGAGCAGGGGTCACCAAACTTGTTCCTGGAGGGCCGGTGTCCTGCAGAATTTAGCTCCAACCCTAATCAAACACACCTGAGCAAGCTAATCAAGGTCTTACTAGGTATACTTGAAACATCCAGGCAGGTGTGTTGAAGCAAGTTGGAGCTAAACCCTGCAGGGACACCGGCCCTCCTGGACCGAGATTGGTGACCCCTGCATTAGAGTCATCTAATACATTGGCGAGCCACCCAAAAAATGATTAAGCCAAATACAGCAAAATCTAACAATAGAAACTTAAATTGGCTAGTTATTAAGACAGAACTCTGTCTATACACAGTCGAAATTATGAAATAAATGGACATGAACCAACAATTCAGATATTTCTGCATGCATTTGTGACTTTTTACCTCAGAATTCTGACATATAAACTGTGTTTTGTTTCGTATTTTGTTAGTCATTCACCGTTGTATTTTAATCCCTGTGTTTCTTCAGTTCTTTGTTCATTCTCATACTTCTGTGTGTGTAAGTTCTAGTCTCGTCATTAAAGGCTGTATTTCATATCTTATCACCGTCTGTTTTCCCGCATGCACCCATGACAGCAAATCTGACATTTTTCAGAGAATTCATATTATGCAATTTTAATATCATAACACATAATTGCATGTCTCACATTTATCAATTAAAATAATTAAGATGGATCAGTTTCTTCACAAGCTCGTTTTCTTACTTTCCTTTCAAATCCAGAATTGTATCTCTGCATATATAGTGCCTCCTTCACACTTTTGCTTTCCCTAGAGTTATTAGTTTTACAGTATGTAAATGTCCTCATTACACAGTCATTTGCTGATAGTGCATTTTAGTGCTCCGGGAATCAGGCACACCTGCTCGCGCAATAGTAAGATTCAGATGTGAAGTTTTCATGAGTTTTGCTATGTGTTAACACTGCATATCTCACTCTTAGAGGGCCCAGGCTGCTCTGCAAGCTGTCAACGCAGTGCACACTGGGAACATGAGTCTCTCTGGGACTGCCACAGCCAGTGATGGAGGAATGATGCCTGGACAGAGTCCCGTGCTTCGTATCATCGTAGAGAATCTCTATTACCCAGTGTCTCTAGAAGTGCTGCACCAGGTGAGACCACACTACTGCACCAACGTTTCACCACTGTTTCATTTCCAATAGGGCCAGCTAATAGCAGTGATTCTGATTCATTATCCTTTGATTTGTTTTGGTATTCTGGAATATTACAATTGCAAAATCCCTTCATAACATAATTTGGTAACACTTATATAACTATACACTACAAATCATTTATTAAGCATTAGAAAATAGTTATTTAATTATTTGTTCAGCATTACCTCTACATTAACAGACATTAGTAACATTTTATAAATATAGCTACAAATGCTGTTTTCTTGACTTATACGTAGGGCCAGACATTTTTCTGCTCAGAATTTATGTGGAATGATTTTGGGAGTATCATAACTAAAAACCTAATATATGAAATAAAAAATAATACCATGTTAACTTTTATTTAATGTTTACAATCAATGCAATTCCAATTAGATCCACTTATTTGGTAAACAAAGCAAGTCTCTCATATAATATATCTACTAAAAGACAGAAAATATTACTTTACAAGCTGAATTGTAAATAAATCATATGAACATTTTCATATTGGTCAATAATATTACTGAAATTCATTTAAAAACTGAATAAATATACTGTAAATGTACGCACCATAAATAGACAATGATTGGCTAAAAATAAAAATAAAAAAATGGCAGATTCCATTTGGGCCTACTTATAAGCACATTAAAATAATATATATATTCGGCCCTATTATACACTCAGCGCAATAAGGCACAAGACTGTGCGATTGGTTACTATTTTCAGACCAGCGCAACCCTAATTTGTACGTTTTGCACCACGTTGTTATTAGCAAATGAATTTGCACCACTTTGTGACTCATGGGTTGTTTCGGGTCTAGAAAGGAGGTTGTTAAGGGATATTGTTGGCGCATTGTTATTTTGAGGGAACTGAAATAGACTACGCCATTGACCAAGTAAAAGCAGGTCTAAAGTCCAGCGCAGAGTGTGTTAGTTATGTGCCTATTAGTGATGCGCGGATGGCGGTTAAATCCGCGGGCGCTGCGGATAATCCGCGGGTCGGGCGGGTCGGGTAATAAAAAAATACATTATGATTAATTGCGGTGGGTAGATGTAGCGGGTCATAGCAGTTGACCAGCAAAAAAGCAGAGAGTGGACTTCGCAGAAATGTGAAGATGAGAGACGCCCAAAATAATGTATGAAGTGCAAGAGTACTGTGCTAACTTTCAGTTAGAGGAGTCATCAGCAGGGAAATCTGCCTGTCGTTCTGGGAGAAACAAGATCGCTTATTTACACGACTGCAGCGCCTTGAAGGAGAAGCTTGTGCATTCCTGCAACAAGCGGTTCGCGCGAACGACTCATTTAGTTGCAGCCAGCCGTGTTTGGGAGGCGAGGCGGAATCGCCCGAATCCAGGCCACAGTAGATGCTATTCCTGTTTTTTGCACAGTGTAAGAAAAAGGCCAAGTACACATAACATAGCTGCGGTTAGGCTGAAGGGACGCCATTTTTTGTTCTCCTTTTTCCTGTATATGTAAAAGCTGAATCTGCTGTTAATAACGAACGATCCACTGTGACCTAAGTTGCAAGAGAGGGGAAATAGTGTGGCCGCTTGACTGCTTTTACGGGAGTTGTATTCCATAGCGAGGGGCATTGTGGGTAGTGTAGTTCGACACGCATGCTGTGTGATGTGAGCTCTCGCTGTGTGCTGTGCGTGCGGTGAATTAGAGGGAGAAGTTTTATCCGGTTTTGTTTTATGTTTACTTCAGTAATTCCACCCGGGAGCTGTTTTGCACTGTGAACCTGAAAACACTGAAATAAGTAAAAGAAGGGCATGCATCGAGTACTTTTGTCCGTCTCATCATTTGCTCGAGCATGAATTAACGAGCTGTTACTCTGCCGCCGGACATTGCGGAGAAAGTTACACCTATCATCATGCTTAAAACAAAGAATTAGAATTAATAAAGTGTCGATCGGGTGCGGGTCGGGTGCGGATATATATATCAGATAAAATAATATGTGCGGGCGGGTGGCGGGTGGATGATTAGAATGAAGGAGCGGATTCGGGTGACATTTGAGCTGATCCGCGCATCTCTAGTGCCTATGCAGGTTCAAACGCTTAACACACACGATGTACAGCAATACACAAATATCTTTACATTGGAAAGGACTAAAATGTTACAAAAATGATTATTTACTACATAAATATAAAAACCACTGCCTCCATGCCTTCTTCATCTCAGGGTTTTTTTTTCAGTTTATTTATAACAATTTGCATTTTTATTATACTGTTATTATTATTAGTAGTATTATTTATTATATGGATCTTTATATTTGTTTTAATAAAACAAGTTTAGATTTGTCCACCTGTTGGGTTTTGGAGATGTATCCATCACCATATGGGGCATAAGAATAGGAAGCGTGTTTGGATATAACTCAGTTTTTTGACCACACTTCATTATTATTGTTCATTTATTCCTTTGCTGGAAATTAGAACTGAATTTAGAAATAGTTTTGAAACAAATCTTTGTGCTTAACAACTAAATTAAATATGTAGGCTAATGGATATCTTCAGTGGAGTGCGTACAACACCGTTTCCTTATCCACGAAAGTAAAGGAGTAAAGTAAGAGTAAAAGTAAAGTAAAGAGAAAGTGAAGAGGCCAAATGGAAGAGGCTCGTTCTTTATCCTCGTGCTGCAGATGGTCTGTTTAACTGTTTTCTCGCTTGTGAAGCATTCAGTTGTCCATTCAGTTTTTTCCACTTACAAAGTCTGCCATGTAAATAGCAAATGCGCCATGGAGGGGTGAGACTCTGATTGGTTTAATGCACGTTATGCTCAAAACACACCCATAACTCATTAGAGAATAAGCACAACCCTGTTAGACCATGCGCTTGCGGCACAGAGTGTATTTTTCCAACCTTAAAACAGCAAAAAATGGATTTGGACACACCTTTAATGCTTTTGCGGCATGCACTTTATACTTTGCGCCTAGACTGTTAAAATAGAGCCCTTAAATACAAATGGTTTGTAAATAATGCAATACTTAATTTAGTAATGACAACTGATCAGTAACAAAGTATGAAAGTATGATTATTAAGCACGTCATAATGTGCTTTTAAGTCAAGATTACAGCATTTGTAGCTGTATTTATAAATTGCTTACTAACGTCTAATAATGTAGAGGTAATGCTCAACAAATAATTAATTAATTAATGATATTGTAAAGATTCTAACTCGTAGTGCAAGTCTAGGGTTTGGGGCTTGGGTCTATTTTCAGGCACTACGTAATATTATTGCTCCTGCTGCAGCCATGGTAAAAGTCCCTTAAATATTTAAACGGACTGAGAGAATATTCCTAGCCATATTGATCTAAAAAATAGCAACTTTTCATTTCTGTTGGTCTAAATTTGTGATGTAACTACAGAAATGTCAATCTTTATATATGAAAATGATCAAAACTATCACTTTGTTTGAAAAATGATTTATGCTAAGCAAAGCTAAAAGTGCTCCCGCCTACCTGGAGATTGACTGAATGGAATAAGAAATGATAAAACTCAGCTGTTTAACTCTGTAAGCTATTTTCAAAAAAGTGGAGTGTTTCTTTAATGTAAACACATCTGATTGGCAAGTGTGTTCATAAGCTGAACTGAAATCTGTGTGAATATAAAAAAATATACATCTGATTCAACACACACACACACACACACACACACACACACACACACACACACACACACACACACACACCACCACACACACACACACACAACACACACACACACACACACACACACACACACATTTTTAATGTAATGTCACAAAAACTTTTCATTTTTTTCCCAAAAATGTCTTTTTTTTAATTTTCATAACAAATTGTCATTATTTTCATAATAGATTTTCAATTTGTGGGGCATTTTTGTTGATTGTGGTCACATTTTTTGCTTCGGTCACCATTAATCTTCTCCCCTATATCAGGCAATACTCAGGTTTTTCCTTTCTAAGCTCAAGTGCTTGTTACGGTGTTGGTTTGCTTTCAATGTTTACCATGTACACTTCCGTTGTTGTCACCAGGCAACCTTGTAAAATGGTGTCAAAATGTTGAGGCCTTGAGTTCTTAAACCAGTCTTTAGATAGCTTACTGGACTACATGCAGCTGGTTAACCCTGGTCAGAATGCTCTAATTTAATGATTTTAAATCATTCCCTGCAAAAAAAGATTCCCTACTTTTTTGTTTTTAGCTTTTGCTAGTACAAATATCTAAAAATTTATCATTTGTTATAAAGAAAAGTAAAAAATGTTGTTTTGTTTTCAGAAATAATGTCAAAATCAAGTAGGTTTTCCTTAAAGAAATCTAAATAATCTGTTAAAGGCGTGAGTAATATAATTTTATTTCAAACTGAGAACAAGATTATTTTACTTACCCCATTGGCAGATTATTTTGCTTGCTATAAGGAAAACCTACGTAATTATGACTTATTATTTATAAAAACAAGACAATATTTTTTACTTGTCCAGAAAAAGCTTGTTGATTTAAGAATGTTTAGATATTTTTTATTTTTATTTAAATTGGCTGTTCTTGTCTTCTCCTTTATTTAGATCTTCTCCAAATTTGGAACAGTCCTGAAGATCATCACCTTCACCAAGAACAACCAGTTCCAGGCCTTGCTACAATATGCAGATCCAATGAACGCACATCATGCCAAAGTGGTGAGTATCAACAACCAGTCTATAACCACAAAACACTCCTTTTAATAGCTGACCATTTTAACATTTAATCTATAAAACAAACACATTTTTACATGCTAGTACCTGTTCCATCAAGTTCTAGTACTTCATTAACAACTAGTGGTTATTCTTTAGTACCTTTTTAAATGGTAAAAGTACAGGTTCGTTAGATACCATTACCTAAAAATAGATTCTAGCACTTATTTATTAGATACTCATACCTGTTAAATTGATACTAGTTTTAATGTAGTTCATACTATTATTATTATTAATTCATCAGATCTTAATTCTTATATATTTATTAGATACTGGTACTTATTTATCAGGTTATTATTTGCTAGTAGTAGGTTTTTTATTATACACTAATATCATTTGTAATTATTCCTTCTAAGAATTCTTGTATTATGCCAATTTCACATTTGTCAGCATCTGCAGCGTGCACCAAAATGGTGGCTTTTGCACCGATCTTTCTATTAAACTCTTAAGTCTATTCTTTTTTACATATCTACTCACATTAAAAAAAAATGTTGGTACCCTTCCATTGAAGAAGAAAGCCCAGAGCGGTCACTGAAATAGCTTGAAACCGAAAAAAGGAACGATTAATAAAAAATTACTGATAATAAAAGTAAAAGCTTTCGAATTGTGATTCAAAAAAGGCATTAAAAAGCAAGCTACCGAAACTGGCCTGGACAAAAATTGAGGGGTATACCAACAATTGTATCCACATCTGTATATTGAATTGTTTGATGCAACAAGAACCACCGCAACTTCCACTCAGGCCTTTTCCTTTACCTGCAAGTGTTAATAATGCAGATTATGCAGATCATGAAGAACAGTATGCATCTCAACCACCACAATAAGGCCCAAACCCAATTCTTTTGTATACTCCTACCTTTTCCCTTACTCATACACCTTTCCCTTGGGCCTTGAAAACACTGTGTAAAGTGATAATGCTCTAATCTTTTAACATGAGTGACAAACAATATGCTTTTTACTTTTTGAAAATTATGCAATACAACAGTGTTCTCAACCATGTTCCTGGAGGACCACCAGTTATGCGCATTTTCCATGCTTCCTTATCCAAACACACCTGATTCAGATCATCAGCTCATTAGCAGAGACTGAATGACCTGTAATGTGTGTGAAGACAAAGGAGACAACCAAAACATTCAGTGTTGGTGGTCCTTCAGGAACATGGTTGGGAAACACTGCTTTACAATATTGAGTTATTTCTCAAAAAAGTAACTTTTAGTATTTTATATTTAGTAAAAGTATTTGCATTGCTTAGTTACTTTTTATGGAAAGTAATGTGTTACGTTACTTTTGAGTTACTTTTGGACTACTTTTGGCTGACTTTTATGGCTGAGGCTTGATCTCTTTCAGAACTTCCAGGTTTTTTTTTTTCTTTTTTTTTTAAATAGAGGAGCTCTGTGATTTCACAGTGCACTGTATAACCTACAATCTACAAAAATAATAATTTAGGATAATGGTATTTTCTGAGAACTTCCAGTAGAACTCCGTAGAAAAATCATACAAGTAAAATACAATTCTTAATAATAGTAATATTTCAAATATGTACTTGTATCCAATTGATACGTAGTATTGAATAAGTACAACTAGCTAATCAGTAAGTACTAGTATCTAATGATTAACTACCAGAATAGGCAATAGAATCTAAAAATGAGTACTAGTACCTAAAGTTTAACTACTACTATACTGTAATGTCTAAATAATAAACAGCTAATGAAAAATAAATGGATAATAAATATTTGTTAGGGCGACGCAGTGGCGCATTAGGTAGTGCTGTCGCCTCACAACAAGAAGGTTGCTGGTTCGAGCCTCGGCTGGGTCAGTTGGCGTTTCTGTGTGGAGTTTGCATGTTCTCCCTGCGTTCGCGTGGGTTTCCTCCGGGTGCTCCGGTTTCCCCCACAGTCCAAAGACATCCGGTACAGGTAAATTGAGTAGGCTAAAATTGTCCATTGTGTATGAGTGTGCATGGATGTTTCCCAGAGATGGGTTGCGGCTGGAAGGGCATCCGCTGCGTAAAACAAATACTGTATAAGTTGGCGGTTCATTCTGCTGTGGCGACCCCAGATTAATAAAGGGACTAAGCCGAAAAGAAAATGAATGAATGAATGAATATTTGTTAGTTGACAGTTTTGAGATTCACAGGTGTATTTTGTTTATTTATAGTTGTGAATTGCATTATGGAACCTTTTGATGTTGAATATTCAACTCTGCAATTTAACAAAGTCACTTTTAGTAGTTTGAAACAATATATTGTATTAGAAATAATATGTATATAAGTAAGTCCGTAAAAATGTCAACGAAAGTCACTTTTTTAAAACGTTTCCATATCAAAAGTTGTTGGAGGAAAGATCAAGGTTCCATAATGCAGTTCAAAAGCACAAATAAACAAAAAAACATGAATCACAGTATATGGAAAACTGCTAATTTACAAATATTTTTACAGCATAGTACTTCATAATAGTATTAACTGTCCCTGAAGCATACGATCACACCAGTGTGATTAGAACGTTCAGAACGCACGTCATCGACTGCTAAAATCTGACGCCGTGCCCCGAGGCACAAAAAAAGGTGTGCAGGGCTTGTCATAAATCACAATTTATTTGTGCTTTCAAACAAATAACATTAATTTTAGGTTTCAGACATTCAAATACACACAATACAAGCAAAACATACTATTTAAGATTTGTAAAATACACGTGGGTGTCTATGGAGACGGCAATAATAATTATGTTTCAATATAACCGGACTATGTGCTTTGTTCACCTAAGATACATAGTAATCGGTCACAAAAAAAAAACTCACGCAGGAAGGTCAGCTGTAGTAATTAAAACTCCCATGTAAAAGGGTAAAAAAAATAGAACCACAAAGATCAAAACTACTACTTTTTATATCATAAATGTTAAAGCGGCTTGCCATATACTCTTAGCATCTTGTTGGGGAAATGAATATTAGCTTTGGTTGGATGAAAACATGGCAACCAGCTTCAGTATACACTAGTTTAGTTCCTTGAAGATACATCAGTGGTCATTTCTTCCTAATCTCTCCGACGTCCCCTATAATCAAAGCTTCACCATCAATCACGATGGCGCTCACACCTGTCTCACCTTGCGGTGTTCTCGGGTATTTTTTTGGTGAGCGGCCGAAAATTTGTCAAAGCAACAGGAAGGCGGCAGGAAAAGCGTCTCCCAGTAGACGGCACAAATCAAGCCGCCCCTGTAATTAATATGTCACCGTTGAGGTTATCTAATGAATGCCAATGCAGCTCACCAGGGGGAAAAGAGCTAGCAAGTAATTACTCCTCTGGTCTGAGGGTGTTATCTATTGTGCGGCTGCCATGTTGCATTGCCTCCGTGCACAAAGAGAGCATTTGTTAGTGTTACAGGAGGGGTGGTGACGGGGGGGCTTTTTTAGAAATGGGCTATGATCTTCCTCCTGTTCGAGATTGCAGCAAATAGGGGACCATTGTGAGCAAATGTATAGTATTTTTATTAGCGTCTTGGATAAGAGGTGATTATCAGTTACAGAAATGCACAACTGGCTAAAAGTAGATCTTTAAAAACAAATTCTGGAAGGAAAATTCACTTTATTTTAAATAGAGAAAGTTCTATATTTATTTAGAATGCATAACATTGATCAAGGGGCGGCGCGGTGACTTAGTGGTAAGCACTGTCACCTCACAGCAAGAAGGTCACTGGTTTAAGTCCTGGCTGGGTCAGTTGGCATTTCTGTGTGGAGTTTGCATGTTCTCCCCGTGTTCACGTTGGTTTCCTCCGGGTGCTCCGATTTCCCCCACAGTCCAAAGACATGAGGTACAGGTGAATTGAATAAACTAAATTGGCCATAGTGTATATGTGTAAATGAGTGTGTATGGATGTTTCCCAGTACTGGGTTGCAACTGGAAGGGCATCTGCTGTGTAAAAGATATGCTGAATAAGTTGGCGGTTCATTCCGCTGTGGTGACCCCTGATGAAAGGACTAACCCAGGGATGTCAAACTCAATTCCTGGAGGGCCGCAGCCCTGCACAGTTTAGTTAATTAACCCTAATTAAATACACCTGATCAAACTAATTGAGTCCTTCAGGCTTGTTTGAAACTTTCCAGTAAGTGTGTTGAAGCAGGGTTGGAACTAAACTGCGCAGGGCTGCGGCCCTCCAGGAATGAGTTTGACATCCCTGGACTAAGCCAAAGGAAAATAAAAGAATGAATGAATGAATGAACATTGATCAAAATTATGGTAAAGAGCGAGCTTTAAATTTGAAATGGTTAAATTTTTTAGGATTTTTACAATTTTAAAAATGGCATTAATCATCATTATAGAATGCTTTATAGAATCTTTTAAAATTAAATTTAGAAAATATTATATAACCTAAACGCATTTAGCTTAAGGAATAGTTAACCCAAAAATAAAAATAGCAAATAATCACAAACAAAATCTGTCTTATTTTTACCAGAGCGTTGGGTGAGAAGTCATTGTCAGTTACAGAAATGCACAACTGATTAAAAGTAGATTTTTAAAAACAAATTCTGGCGATTAATTCTGAACTATTAATGTCAAAAAATGTTTTATTTAAATCAAGAAAGTTCTATTTTTATTTAAAATGCACAGTATTGACAGTAAAGACCGAGCTTTTAAAAAGATTTATTTAAAAAATTATTTTAGGATTTTAACATGTGTTGGATTGTTGGAAAGTAATGGCAAAAATATATTTTTTTTAAAATTACATATATCAAACTTGTCTGTTAGACTTGTCTGTTGGATAAAAGAAATGTATCTGGATGTTTGTAAAAATAGCTTTGTGTTTTATATCCATGTTTTTTTTATTTATTTGTTTGTATATTCGTTTATTTATCTACAACTTAATTTAGTTTTTTTGTAAAAAAATTTTTGTATTTTTGTCATACAATGAAGCAGTGTGTTTGAGGTTTTCCTTATACTATTCTACAGTTGTGCCTCCAATTAACTCAAATGTTGTCAATTAGCCAATCAGAAACTTCCAAAACCTTGACACAATCATCTGAGCTTTTTTAGACGCATAATAATCTTATTGTATGTAAACTTGACTTTCAAGAAAAGTTATAACAATTTCTCAAAAATATCTCTCATTATTCTGCTATTAAGCATAACAGAAACAAATTTAATAATCCTAACTTACCTAAAAGAGAAAAAGTTTAGTCACATTGACATCTGACTTTTTTAAAATGGTTATGTGGCTTTTTATACAGTGTATGTAAACTTCTGGTTTCAACTCTATAATTATTTAAGCTAAACAGACTTAACTGAAGGAATAGTTTACCCAAAAATAAAAAAAGCAAATAATGACAAATATATAGCTTTATAAATTTCATTATGTCTTATATTTGAGTGTTCTTAAATACTAGACAAGAAGTTTGTTCAAATGTTTTGGGTCGAGTAAGATGCATAGTTTTATTAATAATGCTTTTATTCAGAAAAGCTCCATTAAGGTGGTCAGAAGTGATAATGGGGTCATTTATAATGTTATAAACTAATTTCCCCCAAAAATTATGTAAAAAGAAATGTCTTCAACACTAACAAGACGTTTTTATTGATCACCGAATTGACATTTTATAATGATTTCTGAAGGATCATGTGCCACTGAAGACTGAAGAAATTATGCTGAGTATTCAGCTTTGAGTCACAGGAATAAATAACAAGCTAAAATATATTAAAATATAAAACACTTATTTAAAATTGTAATAATACAGTGCAATATTTCTAACTAGATACTATAATACTGGGTTGCCATGGTGGTTGCCAAGGTGTTTCAATTAATCCCTAGCATGTTGCTGTGTGATTGACTCTCTACGATTTATTATAATGTGTAAATATGGACCCTAATTCAGGTTTGTTTTCACATTTGCCATTCAGAATTGGTCATATGGTGGCATAAAGCTAACAGCACACCTCATTCACGTCATTCAGGCCACTGTCAGGATTAGATGTGATTTGCATTTGTCATCAGGGTTTAGTTAAATGAAGTGGCTCCATAGGAGAAGTTATTTTACTGTTCCTCCACCCTGCCAAACCTTCTTCAGGCCCACACAGATAATTCAATAATGAAACATCACACTGCATTAAAAGGCAAAGGCTGCATCTATAACCACCTACTACTCAGTAGGTACTGTGTTCAAATTTAAATTTACTCGACGTTAGAAAAGTATGTTCTGTACAGTATGAATGTGAGCAGTATGAATGGATCTCGGACATACTACATCTCTTAAAGGATGGGAGATAAGACTTCCAAATGAGAGATGAGGTTTAAAGCACAGATTTTTAGCCCATCGTTGAGTCTGTTTATTTATTTGTGTAATTGTGTGTCAATTTATATTTATTTAGTTTTTTAATTAATTTCAGTAATAATATTAACTGATGTGAACATTTTCATATGATTTATTTACAATACAGTTTGGAAAGTAATATTTTCTGACTTTTAGTGGATATATTATGTGGGAGACTTGCTTACTTTGTTTACCAGTTAAGTTGATCTAATTGTATTTGCAATGTAGACATTAAATAAAAGTTAAAAATGTATTATTTTTTATTATGTATATTAAGTTTTTAGTTGGGAAACGCAGTGGCGCAGTAGGTAGTGCTGTTGCCTCACAGCAAGAACGTCGCTGGGTCGCAGGTTCGAACCTCGGCTGGGCTGGGTCAGTTGGCGTTTCTGTGTGGAGTTTGCATGTTCTCCCTGCGTTTGCGTGGGTTTCCTCTGGGTGCTCCGGTTTCCCCCACAGTCCAAAGACATGCAGTACAGGTGAATTGGGTAAGCTAAATTGTCCATAGTGTATGAGTGTGAATGTGTGTGTGGAAATACCCAGAGATGGGTTGCGGCTGGAAGGGCATCCACTGCGTAAAATCGTGCTGGATAAGTTGGCGGTTCATTCCGCTGTGGCGACCCCGCAAGGGACAAGCCAACAAGAAAATGAATGAATGAATGAAGTTTTTAGTTATGATACTCCCAAAATCATTCTGCATAAATCCGCAGATTTTTTTTTACAAACTTTTTCGCAGAAATATCAAAAACTTTCCGCAGATTCTGTCTGGCCCTACCCAAAACTCATTAAAAGAATAAGCACAACCCACCATGTGCCAGGGCGCAGACCGTATTTTTCCATCCTTAAAATAGCAAAAGTGCATTCGGACATACTTTTAATGCTTTTGCATCATGCGCTTTAGACTTTGTGTGATATTAGTGACACTGGTGGTCATTAAGTGAACTGCAGCCAGAAATGTATTGCTCTTGTTGTTGGTTTTGCGTACAGTATGTAACGAGACATTAGACTCCCTCTAAATTCAAAAGAAAATTTAAAACTGACATGATTCTTACATCTGAAATGACCATAGCGAGATAAAAATGTTAAAAGTTACCCAAGAAAGACACTTTTTATCCCTATAACAGCTATATAAGCTCTTATCCTAGACTTTTGAGAACATATTTTAAGTTTTGATTGTGTATCGATTAGTTTTCTCTGCATGTTGCTTTTGTTTCTGCTTGATTCTGCTCTTGAAGAGCTTCCCCTTTTCTCAGTGGAGATACAAACCTCACAACTGTGGCTTCTTCTGGAGCTGTTTGGAGTTTGGCTGTCGTTTGTTTTAAGATATTGATTAACAGAAAGAAAAACTGAGATGAGATGCTCAGGCTCCATTACACCCTGATGTAATGAAGTAGAGTAGGTGTAATCAATGAGAATGTGCCGGAAGAGTTCAATGTCCTGTGATCGGAAAGACAAACACGCTTCTGTTACCTGTGTGACGGCAAAAGAGCAACATTACTAGGGCAGTATAAACCCATAATATAATATAATATAATATAATATAATATAATATAATATAATATAATATAATATAATATAATATAATATAATATAATATAATATAATATAATAAATATGATATAATATAATTGAATATAATATAATATAATATAATAAAATATAATATAATATAATATAATATAATATAATATAATATAATATAATATAATATAATATAATATAATATAATAAAACATAATATAATATAATATAATATAATATAATATAATATAATATAATATAATATAATATAATATAATATAATATAATATATGATACGACACGACACGACACAATACAATACAATATTTAAAATTTTGTATTATAAAATAAAGGAGATATTGTCATCATTTACTACTGTTGAATATGTATTACATTTAGCACAGTATGCATGTTTTATTTATTTGTATCTCTCAGAAACACTTTGATTGACATTCTCCCTTTGTACATGCCATCGGAGGGGGAAAGCCCCAGCCATTAGTGATGAACTCTCCCTCATTAACGTAGGATGTTAGTCTTGTTTTGGAATCTGCCAGTATTCTGGCATTTGAAGCCCCGCCCTTATTTGAAAAGAGCACAATCTCATTTGAATTTAAAGCGACAGTCACCAAAATGGCACAATTAGGATCAAAGTAATTTTAAAAAGAGTTATAAAACATTGTTTGTGTTTATTTTGATCTTATACTAAACATCCACACTCTAGGGACATCAGAGACTTATTTTACATCCTGTAAAAAGGGGCATACTAGGTCCCCTTTAAACAAACTTTAATTTGTTTGTGAGTGAATGTTAATGTTGTGTTGTTTTCAGGCTTTGGATGGACAGAACATCTACAACGGCTGCTGTACTCTGCGTGTTGAATTCTCCAAGCTGACCAGTCTGAATGTGAAATATAACAATGACAAGAGCAGGGACTTCACTCGTCTAGACCTTCCTTCAGGAGACGGTCAGCCCACGCTGGACCCCACCATGCAAACCGCTTTTGGTAAGACTCATACATGGATTATTAATGTTCAGTCTGAGAATATATTGTTCTCTAGAATATATATTTAAATGTATTGTTCCAGGGTTAAATAATAAATTATATTAGCTTTCACTATTTTTCTTTATATGTTTTAAAAATGGATGTTTCTACCTTACAAAATACATAGATTTGCTACAGGAGACCTTTATTTATATACTCCCCAAGATCACCAACCCAAAAATCTACATAAACCCCACCCCCCCAATGTTTCCTTCAACGTGCACCAAGAAGTGAACGATTTCATACAAACTGGGCCAGCTGATAAATCAGAGCCCGCAGTGTACTTCTGAGGGATCTTTAGTGTACACTGTGTACTTCTGAAACTATTTTTGGGAGAACCGAAGTTTAGGATAAAGTTAACTTGTGAAAAATAACACAATTAAAAAAAAAAAAGTGAATATGTTACTGTATGTCGCACCCCATAAACACAACCAAAGCCTAATGTCTTTAGTGTTTTTATTTTTTATTTATTAAACCTGTCTATTCAACCAACAAACCACTTTTTATTAGATATTTTCCTTAGGTCTTCATCACCTGTGTTTTAATATAATGCTATTTTAGTAACATGTATAATGCTAATAGTTATGTGAACTAACCAGTGTTCGAAAAAGTCAAAATTGAAAGATATAAACTCAGTGTTCTTTGGAAAAAGTCAGGATTTTGAGATAAACTGTGGGAAAATAGTTGGAATTGCAAGATATGAGCTGTGTTTGAAATCTCTCATATCCACTATACAGTATAGTGCACTATATTAGGTGTCCGCCATCTTTTAGTGATGTCTGAATGCTGAGTGAACGTCTTAATTCCCTACAATCATTCACTGCTTTTTATTCACAATCGACTCTGATTTCAAGTGTAAACTCGTTGAAGCGGCATTTCCCAAAACCCTACTTCAGATAGCGAAAGAGCAAGCGAAGAAGAAACCAAGCTGATGTAATCAGGAAATAAAAGTGAAAATAATATATAACATATGTTTGTACACTTGTATGGGTTCCTGTCATAGTTTTTTATATTATTCAAAAAATTTAAATGTTGCTATATTTCTGTACTATATCAAATAAGTACACGTATTTTAAACAAATACATATAAAACATTCTATTTTTATAAAAGATAATAGCTAAAAAGTATATAAGCATGACATGCAGGTGTTTTTGCTCTCTTTGTTATCAAATAATACAATACATGAGCCTAACATTTATTCATTCATTAATTTTCTTTTCGGCTTAGTCCCTTTATTAATCCGGGGTCGCCACAGCGGAATGAACCGCCAACTTATCCAGCACATGTTTTACGCAGCGGATGCCCTTCCAGCCGCAACCCATCACTGGGAAACACCCATACACATTCATTTACACACATACACTACGGACAATTTTAGCTTACTCAATTCACCTGTCCCGCATGTCTTTGGACTGTGGGGGAAAACGGAGCACCCAAAGGAAACCCATGCAAACACAGGGAGAACATGCAAACTCCACACAGAAATGCCAACTGACCCAGCCGAGACTTGAACCAGCGACCTTCTTGCAGCACTACCTACTGTGTCACCGCGATGCCATGAGCCTAACAAAAAAATAATATTCAATTGATAAAGCCAAAAATACATTTTATTGGATGGTAGGTGTAATGATCCACAAGAGGCTCAAACTATTTATAATACTGCCTGGATTTGCACACTCATTTTTGTTTCCTCTTTCCTGATGCAGTCATCTTAACTAGGGATTAGTAAATGAGTGGTTTCAGACATCGATATAAACTCAGAATTCTGGGGTGGAAGAGAAAATTACAAGAAAAAAAAAAATCATTTTAATTGGGGGCTCGTCCGGGATCAATACAATTGTAGCTTGCAGCTTTTAATATTGTGCCGGATAATAGTTTTGTGCTTGGTTGTATGTCTTTTCAGACTTCTCAGAATAGGAAATGCAAGAAAAGGTTAAATATAGTAGCTTTTTGAAGGGATACTTCACCCAAAAGCTAAAATTCTGTCATCATTTTTACACCCTTAACTTGTTCCAAACCTGTTTGAGTTTCTTTCTTCGGTTGAACACAAATTCTACAGATTTCCATAGAATTAGTTTTTCCTACTATGGAAGCCAGTGGTTACATAGTGGTTTTTCAGCTTTCTTCAAAATATCTTCTTGTGTTTAACAGAAGAAAGAAACTCATGTAGGTTTGAAACCACTTGAGGGTGAGTAAATAGTGAGTGTGTTTTCATTTTTGGGTGAACTATCCCTTTAACGTTTTTCTAATTATGTGCAGAGTTTCAGACACAGCTAAAGACAGAATTACAAAAAATAGCGTAATTTTAATCGGGGACTCGTCCGGGATCAGTACAATATTGCCTGTAACTTTTAATATTATACCAGGTGATAAATTTGTGCGTGCGTAGTTGTATGCCTTTTCAGACTTTTTTTTGTCAGAATAGGAAATGCAAGTTAATTGTATTAGCTTTTAAGGGGATAGTTCACCCCAAAAAAAAATCATTTATTCACCCTTAACTTGTTCCAAACCAATGAGTTTCTTTCTTCAGTTGAACACAAAATCAGATATTTAGAAGAAAGCCGTAAACCTGTAACCATTGACTTCCATAGAGTTTTGTTTTTCCTACTATGGAAGCCAATGTTTACAGGTTTTCAGCTTTCTTCAAAACATCTTCTTATGTGTTTAACAGAGGAAAGAAACTCATGTAGGTTAGGAACCACTTGAGGGTGAGTAAATAGTGAGTGAGTTTTCATTTTTGGGTGAACTATCCCTTTAATGTTTTTCTACTTATGTTCAGAGTTTCAGACACAGCTAAATGATTTAAGACAGAAAAAGGCAGAATTACAAAGAATAACGTAATTTTAATCGACGGCTCGTCCGGGATGAGTACAATGTTGCCTGTAACTTTTAATATTGTACTTTAATATTGTGTTTTGTGCATGCATAGTTGTATGCCTTTACAGACTTTTTTTGTCAGTAAAGGAAATGCAAGTTAATTGTATCAGCTTTTAAGGGGATAGTTTACCCAAAAATGAAAATTCTGTCATCATTTATTCACCCTTAACTTGTTCCAAACCAATTCTTTCTTCAGTTGAACACAAACTAAGATATTTTGAAGAAAGCTGTAACCATTTAACCATTGACTTCCATAGAATTAATTTTTCCTATGGAGGCCAGTGGTTAAAGGTTTTCAGCTTTCTTTGTGTTTAACAGAAGAAAGAAACTCGTGTAGGTTTGGAACCACTTGAAGATGAGTAAATAGTGAGTGAGTTTTAATTTTTTGGTGAACCATCCCTTTAATGTTTTTCTACTTATGTGTGGATTTTCAGACACAGAAACACAGAATTACAAAAAATAGCATAATTTTAATTGGGGGCTCGTCCGGGATCAGTAAAATATTGCCTGTAACTTTTAATATTGTACCGAGTAATAGTTTTGTGTGTGCTTACTTTTATGGCTTTTCCGACCTTTTCCTCCAAATAGGAAATGCAAGAAAAAGGCATCACTTTTAAAGGCATAGTTCACTCAAAAATTTAAATCGCAGTTATCTTTTTAATTTCTTTTTCCATATCCAAAACCAACGTAAACATACATTTTGACCCAGTGTCACTAATTCCAACCTGGAATATTTCATTAATGTTTATCCCTGACATTTTATTTTACTTTTTTTAATCAAACCTCTCCATTTATCTCACTAACAAACCTCTTATCTATTAGAAAACCCACTGTAACACAGATATTTTCCTCGGTGTGTGTTTTATTATAATGCTATCGGCCTGATGCACAACACACGCTATCAAAGGGCAGGCGTTATCTCTCATGCGCACCGAGTTTCAGCGTTTGCGGACTGGATTTATTGTACGTGTGCGATCGTCAGAGGAGGCTGCAGATAAAACTCTGAGCGTCCACGCATCTTGTTGTCTGGGCTTCAGTAAATCAGCTGTGGTGTGTGGAGCGAGAGCCGCTGCGGAGGCTGATAAGGCCAGCGTGTGTGTGTGTGTGTGTGTGTGTGTGTGTGTGTGTGTGTGTGTGTGTGTGTGTGTGTGTGTTTGTGTGTGTGTAAATCAGAGCTGATGAATTGTTGGATCTCAGGGGCGAACGCTGACGTCTCCAGCCGCCCCACTGGAGCAATAAAAGGTGCTCAAATGGCAGCTTTTATTAGAGCAGGACTTCCAGAGCAACAGCCTTCATGAAAATGCTTTATCGTGGACTGTTTTGAGATGTGTGTACACCGCTTGCTCTGGTTTACATCTCAAATAAGGGGAATAAATCAGATTTAAACAATGGGTTCACACTTAAGCTGGGGCCTGCTGGAAATTTGAGATTATACAGGAGCAAATTGCTAATTATTTGGACATTCATGTTTCAGCAAGCCAGAGTCAGCTTTTTTATTGGTTGCGTGATGTTCTGTTGTTTAATTAAAATATTAAGTGAGATATTTCATTAGTAAATAGTCTCAATATTAAAGAAAGAAATGTTTGATTTTATTTCTTTTATTTAAAAGAATTAATAAGACATGCGTAAAACAGAAACAACATTGAAAATAATGTTAAAAACAATGTTTGTAATGAAATGTTTAATAAAATATAATAATAAATAAAAATTACGTGTGGAATTATGTTATTACATACGATTATATGTATAAATGTGAAATAAAAACAACTGAAATGGATGTGTTCATATAAAAAGTAATAAATAAAATCTAACATAAATAAATAAAATAATAATAATAGTAATAATATTAATAGTAATTTGTAATAGAATGCAGTTTTATGTAAAATTAATGAAAATCTAACCAAAAAAATACAACAAGCATACAGCAATGACATTAATAATAATAATAATAATAATAATAATAATAATAATAATAAAATGGTAACAATCATGTACTGAATTTAAAATAAATAATTTAACAATTTATGAAATATAAATATAACATTAATAATAATAATGATAATAATAATAATAATAATAATAATAATAAATAAATATGTAATATTGTATTGTATGTGTAATTATGTGATTATATGTATAAATCTGTAATAAAAACAACTGGAATGTGTGTGTTCATATGAAAAGTAAAAAATTTTATCTAATATAAATAAATTAAATAATAATAATAATAATAATAATAATGGTAAAAATGTGTAATAGAATATATTTTTATGTAAAATAAAATTAAAATCTAACAAAATCAATGTAACAAACATACATCAATGACATTAATAATAATAACAATAATAATAAATAATAAAATGCTAACAGTCAATAAATAAAAATAAATAATTAAAATAATATATAAAATATAACATTAATAATAATAATAATAATAATAAATATGTAATATTGTATTGTATGTGTAATTATGTGATATGTATAAATGTGTAATAAAAACAACTGGAATGTGTGTGTTCATATAAAAAGTAATAAATAAAATCTAATATAAATAAATTAAATAATAATAATAATAATAGAAATAATGTGTAATAGAATACATTTTTATGTCAAATAAAATTAAAATCTAAAAAAATTGAATGTAACAAACATACAGCAATGACTTTAATAATAATATTAATAAGAATAATAATAATAAAGTGATGACAGTCATGTATTTAAAAACAAATAATAAAAAAATAATATAAATATAACATTATTAATAATAATAATAATAATAATAAATAAAATTACATGTGTAATTATGTGATTTGTATAAATGTGTAATAAAAACCACTGGAATGTGTGTGTTCATATAAAAAGTAATAAAATCTAATATAAATAAATTTAATAATAATAATCATCATAATAATAATATAAATAATGTGTAATAGAAAACATTTTTATGTAAAATTAAATTAAAATATAACATTAATAATAAGAATAATAAATAAAAATTTCATGTGTATTTATGTGATTATGTGTATAAATGACTAATAAAAACCACTGGAATGTGTGTGTACTTAAAAAAGTAAAAAAATAAAATCTATTATAAATAAATAAAATAATAATAATAATAATAACAATGTGTAATTGAATTTTTTTTTATGTAAAATAAATTCAAATCTAACAAAAATTAATGTAACACAATCACAGCAATGACATTAATGTGTTGATGTGTGTTTGTAAATATAACTGTATGTGTGTAGTATAATTTTTATAAAATGTAAATATTTCCCAAAAAGTAATATTTAAGAAACACATTTTAGTTTTTCAAGCAAAAAAGTTGACTTTCTTTGAAGCAAAAGATCATTTAAAACAACGTTGACAGTTTATTTATCATGAATCTCATATTTTAACAAGGCTTTCATCTTCATTATGTTATCCGAACAGCTGCACTACCATGCCATAAATATAATGATTCATTTTATTTCAGCAATTAAAATATGTTGCCTCAAGAATATATGTTTCAAACTATTTTAAATTAAACACGCACAGTCAGTATGCAGTCTTGTGTTTTTGATGCGGTCTTCTAACTGTGTATGTATATGTGTGTGTGTGCAGGGGCTCCTGGGATCATCTCTTCGCCGTACCCCGGGGCGGCTGGTTTCGCCCCTGCTATTGGTTTCCCTCAAGCAGGTGAGATTTACCACACACACACTCAGTAATTGGAGATATTAGTGTTCATGAGCTGAGCCACTGGATAAACGCATCTTTGCAGATGGACAGTCCAGAGAAATGAACACAAACACTGAAGTATTGACCGACTGACCGAGCAAAGCTTTGCATCTCAAAATGGCTATTGATTCGTTCGCACCATGTTTTGATTTATGTGATCAATAAATATAATTCAAGTGTAGTGTTTAGGATTTGGTTAAAGACAACATGAAATATTAATGGTTGTGATATGTTAAGTATTATTTATATATTAACTTTTCACATTTTAAATCTTATAAACACTACTGTTTGAAAAAATCTGTAATATTTGTAATGGTTTTTTTTTTTAAAGATGCCTCTTCTTATGATCACAATTGCTGCATTTATTTGATCAAGAATACAATAGAAAAAGAGTAATAGAGTGGAGGAACTATGACATCACCTTGTAGGCTAATCGACTGCTAGCATAAAACTATAGGATTTTCCCATAGGCTTTTCGAAGATTGCAAATAATAAGCTCTGTGTTCAAACAATGTTCATTACACTTACATGTTTTGTCCAAGCGGATAATCCTCACACGAAAATACATCTTTTAGCACTTTTGGATCTTAAATGCTAACGCAATAACTGAAAAGCTAACATTAGGCTACAAATGGACTACAGTGTGTCAGGGTTGGTGTAGGGAAAAGGAGCGAGGACTCAAGTGCAGAAATAATATAGGTGTTTATTAATAATAAAATAAAATAAACAACCCAGAGGGGGAAAACATTAACAAAACATACAAACAAACTTTACTGGGCAGGCTGGCTGGGATCAGGGGGTGGACAAGGCAACATACGACGGGACAAGGAGAGAAACGATGACGAACTGGCACAGGACAGCAGACATGAGGAGAATATAAGCAGAAATAAATTAACAAACAGGTGAACCTAATAAACTAATAATGGGTTAACAAGGAGGGTGGGGATAGACATAAGACGGGAGAGGACATGACACAAAGAGACAACACAAGCCATGCTCTCACATAAAACAGGACAAGAATACGCAGCCAATGAGATAAATCATTAACCCCGCGTTCACAATAAAGGACAAGACTGAAGCACGCGGCTGTAAACACAGAGCCACGTGCTTGGGACAACACAAACAAACAGACACAAGACACTAGCACACGATAAATTAAAACACCTTACCCTGCGCTCACACATATGCAACGTGCATGTTTCAACTCAGCGCCAACCTAAACCAAAACCAATCAGGGGTGCGTTTCCCAAACAACGACGTAACTCGCGGCTGAACTATCATAGTGCGATGCATCGTTTGGCAAAAGAACAAGACGTTAGTGAAATGCCCATAATGATGCTCCAAATGGGGTGGAGTAACTTTTTTAGACAACAACCCCATCATTTCTTTGTGCAAATTAAATTGTTTTACACAAACACGCATTTAAAATAAAATCCAATATTAGTTTTGGTAAAAACTCGTTTTCCATATTATTTAAAATATAAGTAAATGGCAGATATAGGGCCAATGTTTGCTTAACTAATATTATTGAGAAGTTGAACATTACATATTCTATTCTAAAACATAAAATCACTTACAAAAGCTAACACTATTCTAATTTCATATATAAATCAAATAAATAAATAAATAATGAGGCTATTTATTATAAATATATTTACTTTAATAATATTATTAATAATATTAATGATGATGATTATCATTATTATTATTTAGGATATTGTTTATTTATTTAAAAAAAAATACAATTTGACACATGCAAACCACAGCAGAAGGTTATAACCAACAGACCCATGTCATATACAGTAGAGATACTTAATAAATAACCCACTATAAAATAAAAGAATTAACGTATGCTATGTTTTTTATTTTCACAAGCTTTGGAGACGTAACATAATTTCCTCTTTTAAATATACCTATAGCTTTCGCCATGAGGCTGTGTTCAAAATGATATCAATGTTTTCAAAGTGGACTGCGAAGGAAGCACAATTGTAAACATGAAGATCGCTAAAACTGAACTGTAAAAATACTTTGAAAGCAAATTACACCTAAGAGAGATGACCTTAATGCTTTTTTATTATTAATAATTCCAACTTTGAATGTTAGAATGTTCTAAATGAATAGGGCAGAGGGGGGATAAGTGGGAATAGAACACAGCCAGGAACTATGCATCTAACTACAGCTCCAGAGGTGTCGTTTCAGGTGCTCAAGTTTGCGACGCAGTTTGCGAATGTTCCTTGGAACGACGGATTCGGGAAACAGCAAATCAAAGAACTATGCTTGTAACAACGAAACTTGCGACCTTAGTTGGCTAACGATGGTTTTGGGAAACGCACCCCAGACCGAGACGCTGAGAATGAAACAGCGCGATGCCGACAGAACAAAATAAACACGAGTACAAGAGCGCTCGTCCCAAGCATGCACAGACCCCACACGCCTGCATCAAGCGGGAGCGCGCACGGTCGGCGCACACTCACGACGGTGCACATACAGAGACACACACAATAACAGAAAACAAGTGCTCGACCCGAGAAAATGTCTACAACACTGCCACTAGTCCCATTTAGCAACCTGATAGCAACCGTCTTTTTAAAGAAGCGTAACCGATTTAAAAAAATCTAGAGTGTGATGTAACTGATGTGTTTTATGTCGTAGAGTTAAACGTGAAAGTATCTTGAGTTTGTGTTAGCCACGAACCATATTTATTTATTTTTTTAAGATTTATTTATTGGATTTTTATGGCAGTTAACAAACAAAAAAGACAATAACAGTACAAATAGAAAAAAAAAAGTATATAACAGTACAAAATTGATTAAAAGAATAAATATAAACCACACTATAACCCTCATATTGTGCGACACACTGTATATGATGTGCATAAACAATATATGATGTGCATTAATTTTTCAAATTAAGCATATAAACAGGTCAGTACCGAAAGTTGAGGTTGACAGCAATGGTGTATTAAGTAAACAATGATAATAAAATAAATAAAAGAAAAGAAAAAATTAAAAGTGAGAGAAAAGGGAAAATATAATAAACTAAATAGGCTGGGGGGTGGCACGATCTTCAAACTTGTGGTTTTATGTCAAGAAAGAGTTGTATGCTTGTGCTATATCAGCAGCACTAATACTCATCTGGACGGCACAGATCAAAACAAAAGTGCAAGATTGGCAACCATTCACTCCACAGTAACTGCCTCAAGTCTCAGAGATTTGACATGCTCCAAGAATGGCAACCAAATGTTAGAAAATTTGATCACTGAACCTCGAAGACCATGGTTAATTTTTTTCTATTTTAACAAAAAATAAGGCGTCTTTAATCCATTGAGTATGGGATAGGGGTTGAGGAGACTTCCACTGCAACAAAATGCACTGCCTAGCTAATAATGACAGAAAAGCTATTAACTCACAGTCAGGGGGTAGAACTCCAAACAGGTCAATTAATGGGGAAGGATCAAAGCCACGAACCTTATTTAAGCGATTTAACTGAAATCCCATTGAAAAAACCCATTGACTTTGGGACGAGGGAACCGGAACTGCTAAAATGCTAACTCTCTTCCGGGTTTTTGCATACAAATTGACGTCACAGTTCCTCCACTCTATTTAGTAAAATACTGATACAGTTTAAAATGGCTTTGTTCCTATTTCAATATTTTTTTTAAATGTAGTATATTCATGTTATTTAAAGCTGATTTTTCAGCAACATTACTCCAGTATTCAGTGGTTTGTTATTCATGTTAGGAACATATTTTTGTGGAAACTGTAATATTTCTTTGCAGAATTCTGTGATTGCTAGAATTTATTTTAATATAAATCATTATTTATTACTTCACAGTCATTTTTAATAAATTCATAACATCTTTGCTGAATAACCAGCACCATTTTATTTTAAAAAATCATACTGGTCTGCACCACAGGCTCCATCTTTTAAAATGTGGATATCACAAATTACTACATGGCTACCATTAGAAAAACTTACCTATGACAAACATAAAAAATCTGACAGATTTTGGTCAATTTGGTCTCCCCTTTGGGAATATATAAAAGAGCTCTCTTAAATTAACACAGGATCCTTGTCATTCGTTTACAGTTTTTGGTACAACCTACACTCAAAGGCTGCTCTAAGATGGTGTGATTGTACTTTTATTTTTTACCTATTCATTCATTCTTTTTATATTAATTTCTTTGTTACTTTCCAATTTCAAGACTGTACATTTTCTGTAACACATTTATACATTTTGATGTTAATATTTTGTAAATGTGGGCATACAATAAAAATATATATATAAAAAAAAAAAAAAAAAAAAAATCATACAACCACAAACCTTTGAACACTAGTCTAACATATTTACATTCTTAAGTTATCATTATGCACAAAAAGGAAATGTAATAATATATACATGTAAAATAAGACATTATATGTGTACCCTATGAATGAGTACTTTTACACCGCTAACACCAATTAGGTACATCATAACAAATCTATCAAATATACAATTATTGATATCTTTTTTTTAGTCAAATAAAAAAACCTCTCCTCCACATATCAAGCATATTGTGAATGCAGTTTCATATTGTCTTTAACCCAAGCTTGGCTTCATTTCACACTCCTGACCCTGATCTGTGCTGACTTTATTCAAACCTCTTACTACCCCAAACATTCAATTAATACTCATTTAAAGGGATGGTTCACCAAAAAAATGTAATTTCTGTCATTGTTTACTTGACCTCCACATGTTCCAAACCTGTTTGAGTTTATTTCTTGTGAATTAAACACAAAGGAAGATATTCTGATGAATGTTGGAAAAAACTTCCATAGTATTCTTTTACTATGGCATTTTCCCCCAACCTTCTTCAGAAGAAGGAAATTCATAAACTTTTATAACTTGAGTGTGATTAAACGATGAGGAAATTTCATTTTTGGGTGAACTGTTGCTTTAAACACAGTATAATGAATGACCCATCATGCCTGAACATGTGGATTTAATAAGCAATCACATGTTGTTTATCAAAAAAAAAAAAAAAAAAAAAACACAAAACAAATTGAGCAATTGAACTTTCCCTTCTTAACTCTGTGACCCTGTTTATGTTTGGCATTAAGATGCATTATGGTCAAACAAAAAGGAAGTGGACGAGGGAGACATTTATGTTTACGTGCAAAATACACTTCCAGTTTCAGACAGCAAAGTATTAGGAGTCATGAACGCATAATATCATCAAGATTTTTTATAAATCACAAAAACATTATAGTTTAGAAGTAAAAATTCTTTCTGCGCTGCCATTGGAACGTTAATGGCTCGAGACTTCCGGTCTAATTCACTTCCATTAATTTTTAACCATAAAATAATGCTCGTTATGCTGCTCGATGTTGCAAACTGATATTTTCTAATTATATTATTTTAGTTTTTTTATATATAGTCTCAAACACACTTACTTGTAGTGCAAGTAGTTTGACCTTTTTCTGCCGTTTGTTATTCCAAGTCATTTGTCCTATTCGCTTGTTAAGTGTGACGTTACGCGAAGCAGCTTCTGTGTCCAAGCACTCTTATCAAACACTACGGGGAAACTCAACTAATGGTAATAATAAATGTTTACAAAGCAATGTAATACTTTCGAAAATCACGATGGCAATATATACAGTTGCAGTCAGAATTATTAGCCCCCCCCCCTGAATTATTAGTCCCTCTGTTTATTTTTTATCCCAATTTCTGTTTGGAGAGAAGATTTTTTTTAACACATTTCTAAACATAAAAGTTTTGATAACTCATTTCTAATAACTGATTTATTTTATCTTTGTCATGATGACAGTAAATAATGTTTTACTAGATATTTTACAAGACACTTCTATACAGCTTAAAGTGGCATTTAAAGGCTTAACTAGGTTAATTAAGTTAACTAGGCAGGTTAGGGCGATTAGGAAAGTCATTGTATCTCGATGGTTTGTTATGTAGACTATCAAAAAAACTATATAGCTTAAAGGGGCTAATAATTTTGTCCTTAATGTTTATTAAAAAATTGAAAACTGCTTTTACTCTAGCCGAAATAAAACAAATAAGACTTTCTCCAGAAGAAAAAATATTGTCAGACATACTGTGAAAGTTTTCCTGCTCTGTTAAACATCATTTTTCAAATGTTTAAAAAAGAAAAAAATTCAACGGGAGGCTAATAATTCTGACTTCAACTATATGTGATAATTTCACAGAACTACACAGAACCATAGTTCATTGACAAGCTACACAAACAGCTGTCATTATCACAGAACACTTATCTTGATTTCATTATCGACCAATTAAATCACTTTCATTTTTGAACACGATTTTTCCATAGCATGTCAGTAAACTACCATTATGATTTTGTGTAAACGCTGCTTCATCTGAACGCATGTGCTGAAGATTTACTAGAACTGGCTTTACTGACAAAATGTGCATGAAAATCATCTTTGATTAATCTACCTCTGGGTGTGGTTAAAAGTAGACAAGCTCATTTCAGACCCAGCGTCGTCCACTAGTGATCAGATGTAGAGAAAGGCATGTTAATGTCAGATAAACAGGGCCTGAGCTCACCCCTGGTTTCCCCGTGTTCCCTCTCTGTCCCGGTCGGCTCAGGTCTGTCAATGCAGGCGATGCCTGGTGCTCTGGGTCCTCTGACCATCCCTTCCTCAGCAATGACAGGACGGATGGCCATCCACGGCATGACCCCCACCGCCATCCACTCTGTGCTCCTCGTCTCCAACCTCAACCCTGACGTGAGTTTTCATCCCTGCCTGCCCATAAAGCCTGCTGAAGGCAACCTAAGGGGCTGACCCTGCTCTCCCTACACAAATCTGACATGTATACAGCATAAAACTGATAATATGTATAGGATTTGCACTTTTTTCACACTAAAATGGTTTTGAAAATTCAGTCTTTCTTTAGACCAGGAGTGGGCAAACTTGGTCCTGGAGGGTCAGTGTCCTGCACAGTTTAGCTCCAACTCAAATCAAACACACCTGCTTATAGATTTCTAGTGATCTTGAAGACACTGATTAGCATGTTCAGGTGTGTTGGAGCTAAACTCTGCAGGACACCAGCCCTACAGGACCGAGTTTGCCCACCCCTGACCTTGTATATACCTAGTATACCTAGAATGAACTTGATTAGCTGGTTCAGGTGTGGGGTTGGAAATATAATATGTAGGACACTGGCCCTCCAGGATGGAGTTTTGGAACCCCTGCTTTAGACTGTACCACTTTGGTGTCTTGAGTAATTATTTTTCAATATATAGTTATTGAGCCATTATAAATGTATTGTTACATATTCTTACAATTGTCTAATACAATTATGTAATACAATTGTTACATATATATATTTCTAAATTATATGCATGTAATTGTCTTTAAATGTTTGTTTACATTTTTTATATTTAATATTTACACTTTTCATTTGATTTAAAGTTTTTATTTAAAAAGTTTAAACTATATAACTTTTTGTCATTTTCATTTTCCAAATAGATTGTATTATATTTTGTTAGAGTTTTACTTATTTTAGTACATGGAGTAAACTAAGTCTTATAAGTGTCTAATAACTAATTTATTCCAATATTTTAATTCAGTTTAAATTACTATAATAATAATAACATTTATTATTTGTTACTTTATTACATCAAGTTGAATCTAAAATAAAAAAGGTTGTTTTTATATTTTATTTAATTAAAATGAATCTTTATATTCTTTCTTTCATTCATTTTCTTTTTGGCTTAGTCCTTTTATTAATTTGGGGTCGCCACAGCGGATTGAACCGCCAACTTATCCAGTATATGTTTTACGCAGCGGATGATCTTCCAGCTGCAACCCATCACTGGGTAACACCCATACACTCTCATTCCCACACATACACTACAGACAATTTAGCCTACCCAATTCACCTATAGCGCATGTCTTTGGATTTTGGACCCACGCAAACACGGGAAGAACATGCAAACTCCACACAGAAATGCCAACTGACCCAGCCGAGGCTCAAATCAGCGACCTTCTTGCTGGGAGGCGATCGTGCTGCCCACTGCGCCACCGTGATGCCCCAATTGTTACATATATATTTCTAAATAATATGCATATAATTTTCTTAACGTTTGTTTACATTTTTTAATGTTTAATATTTATACCAGGGGTGTCCAAATGCGGTCCTGGAGGGCCGGTATCCTGCATAGTTTAGCTCCAACTTGCTTCAACACACCTGCCTGGAAGTTTCTAGTATATCTAGTAAGAGCTTGATTAGCTGCTTTAGGTGTGTTTGATTAGGGTTAGAGCTAAACTCTCCAGGACACCGGCCCACCAGGACCGAGTTTGGACACCCCTGATTTATACTTTTCATTTTATTTAAAGTTTTTAGTTAAAAAGTTAAAACTTGAAATATAATATAATATAACTTTTTGTCATTTTCCAAATAGATTTTATTATATTTTGTTAGAGTTTTACTTATTTTAGTACATGGAGTTAAACTAAGTCTAATAAGTGTCTAATAACTAATTTATACCAATATTTTAATTCAGTTTAAATTACCATTATAATAATGATAATAATAATAACAACAATAATTGTAATATATTATTTGTTACTTTATTACATCAAGTAAAATCTAAAATAAATTAAGGTTGTTTTTATATTTTATTTACTTCAAATGAATCTTTATATTCTTTCAAGTAAATTTTACTAAATAACATTTTGACTAGTACTGATAGCTTTAAAGATATTGGCACTAAAAACAATATTTTGATTCTTCATATTTTGAGATGTTTCCAAAATGTAAATTCTGAATGTGGTCATTAGCATACTAATGTGGCTGAAGTTGCCATACTTTCTGCATTGCTACTGTGTGCACTGACAGCAGAGCTGCACTTAGATTTGTCTAGAAGATATCTATAGAAATTACAAGCTCTTCCTCTCCTTTGTTATCTAGCTCTGTGTTTATGCAACATGTAAGGCTTTATTCTGTACTGGTAATTCCTGACATTTTGGATATCATGAGATTTGCTTGTTTTGTTGTTTCAGTCAGAATAGCATCTAAACACTGCTTAGAAAACTCCTTATTTGCATTTAAAATCTAAATTAAATTAAATTAGGGTGACACGGTGGCTCAGTGGTTAGCACTGTCGCCTCACAGCAAGAAGGTTGCTGGTTCAAGTCCAGGCTGGGTCAGTTGGCATTTCTGTGTGGAGTTTGCATGTTCTCCCAGTGTTCGTGTGGGTTTCCTCCAGGTGCTCCGGTTTCCCTCACAGTCCAAAGACATGCAGCACAGGTGAATTGCTAAATTGTCCGAAGTGTATGTATGTGAATACGAGTGTGTGGGTGTGTCCCAGTGATGGGTTGCAGCTGGAAAGGCATCCGCTGCGTAAAATATATGCTAGATAAGTTGGTGGTTCATTCCACTGTGGCGACCCCAGATTAATAAAGAAAATGAATGAATAATATAATATAATATAATATAATATAATATAATATAATATAATATAATATAATATAATATAATATAATATAATATAATATAATATAATATAATATAATATAATATAGTATAATATAATAAAGTCTGTAATTATATCTAAGCCATTACTATGCTTGGTTATTCAGCCTCAGCGACTGCTATCACAAGACACTTTCTTCTTGTACTTTTATTTACTGCAGTGTTATCAGTCAGCACTCATACTGAAGCGTATCAGTGTTTCAGCCTGTTTCACAACAAATCACCACATCTATTAATGTTTCTGGATACATTTTACACTTACTCATTTCATCTTTTCGCTACGGAGTCATTTCTCTGATAATGTTCCCTCTCTCTTGCAGAGTATATCGCCACACGAGCTCTTCATTTTATTCGGTAAGGATGAATTTATTTCTCCTCCTGATTAGATGTGCAGACGGCTGTGTTTTATGAAGGCCGCAGAGGATCCAGCCTGAGCGATGAGACCATTTCCTTACAAATACACCGGCGGGAGATTATTTGCAGATTGCGCTTCGTGACCCGTCACATGAATCTTCCAAAATTTTGCAGTATTGCACGCGGTTATTGTGCCTGCAATTTAATAACTGTCAACATCAGACTGATATCCTGTACAATCAGTGCGTTTGGTTCTGCCTTTAATAATGAAAGAGCGAGATCTGCGGATCACATATTATTTGCTATAAATCCTGATTGAGCGTAAAAATATGAACGTTTCTCTTTTATCCACACAGGAGTCTATGGAGATGTGCACAGAGTGAAGATTCTGTTCAACAAGAAAGAGAATGCTTTAATACAGATGGCAGACGCCACGCAAGCCCAGCTCGGTACGTCAGGCGGTACACACAAAGCCTTTTCATCTTGACGTGTTTTCATGCTTTGATCAGTCGTCTTTAAATGCGCGTTCTGTGTCTGTGTTTGAGCTACAAATCCACACGCTTGTAGAAATTACTTTTCTCTATTAAAACGGTTTGTTGTAGTGTGGCTGCATTAAAATAGACTGACTGCAGCTTTTTATAGCTCGTATCTTGTGTAATGGAGGTAGGATGAATTTAATGAATCTTTATTTACTTATGAAAGGCCGTGAATAGTTTCTGTTGCGATGTTTGAGAGAGATAATATTAGTCTTGCTAAAAAAGCATGGATATATTACTTTAATTCAATGGGAAAGTTCAATTCAGAACTTCTGAATTGGGATATTGTATATTTACAGTTTACACAGAAACTTCTAAATCAATTCTGATGATACAGCATGCAAAAATGTAAATATTAAGTTTAATTAGTAGCTATTTTTAATAAGTAATTTTAATTTTACTATTGATTCTAATTGCTCCTAAGAAGGATTTTATAGTTTGTATAGAGCTATTTATGTGAGAACCAACCTGCAGGTAATTTATACAAATTTGCATAAAGATAATTGCTTTTGTGCATAATTTAGAAGTTTATATATACGTTATGAATACATTTGCATAAGTAAGGTTTTGCAAATGATTGACAAAAGTATAAGAAGTAAAAATAATAGTCTACGTAAGAATTGTTTTGTGAGCTATTTATATCATGATTCATGTACGAATTTATATAAATTGCTTTTTTAAATGGTTTACACCATGATTTATGCAAAAAGGTTTATTCAATTTACGCAGGACTAGTTTTGCAAACACATTTATAAATAAATGTACTAGGGGTGTAACAGGTCACAAAATTCACAGTGTGTTTACAATACAGCAAAAAGAAATAAAAAATTTTTAGAATTAAAACATATATTTATATATATATATATATATATATATATATATACATACAGTTGAAGTCAGAATTATTAGCCCCCTTGAGCCCCCTTTTTTTTCTTTTTTAAATATTTCCCTAATGATGTTTAACAGCGCAAGGAAATGTTCACAGTATGCCTGATAATATTTTTTCTTCTGGAGTTTTATTTTGACTAGAGTAAAAGCAGTTTTAAATTTTTTAAGAACCATTTTAGGGTGAAAATTATTAGCCCCTTTAAGCTATAAATTTTTTTGATAGTCTACAGAACAAACCATCGTTATACAATAACTTGCCTAATTACCCTAACCTGCCTAGTTAACCTAATTAACCTAGTTAAGCCTTTAAAGGTCACTTTAAGCTGTATAGAAGTGTCTTGAAAAATATCTAGTCAAATATTATTTACTGTCATCATGGCAAAGATAAAATAAATCAGTTATTAGAAATGAGTTATTAAACAAATGTGCTGAAACAAATCTTCTCTCTGTTAAACAGAAATGGAGGAAAAAATAAACAGGGGGGCTAATAATTCTGCCTTCAACTGTATATATATATATATATATTTATACAACAGTTCTTTCTGGTTCTTGAATCTGATTGACTGATGTGTGATATTCTGCCAGTAACAGCACTTGTACCGCCCCTTCACTCTTGTGTATTACTCCGCCCACATACAGCAACAAGCAGAGGACGGTCTACAGTTTGACAAATATTACTGCTGTTGGGCAACATAATGTACTTTTAAGGCTTTTTTTGTCAAGAATGTAGTTGTTTAGATTGCAACTATGCAGTTTATTTATAAGGATAGTGCCTATTTTAAAAAATGTATAATTTTTGAGAGACATTGTGTAGATGGCCATTAGCCTGCCTTTGAGCGAAGATGGTTGACTATGTTTATCCACAAGATGGTGACAGAGACCGCATAATAAGCCCTAAGAGAAAACTGCGTAATTTCAAACTACAGCTGATCAAATCATTATTAAACAGTTAAATGACGTTCTAAGCTGATCTCTCTCTTTTGTATGTTATAGTGATGCATTTATACCATAGTAATATTGTGATCTTCCGATTGCAACAGTGAACTACTAGGCGATATCTCTGTATACTGATGGCATTTAATGCTATTCAGCCTTGTAATCTTAAAATGTCAGCAAAATTACCTTTAGACAGTACACTAGAGCAGTAGTTCTCAACTGGTTTGGCCATGGGACCCACATTTTTACATGGTCATCAAGCCGCGACCCAAACTTTTAGGAACTATAATATAATTTTAGGAATTATTATTAATTTGTATGTTTGTTAACATACACAAATAGTGACAGATAAATCACAAGTCACCAATATTTACAAATAAACAATATTTTATTGCTGTCATTTAACAAAATGTATCAAATTATAGAAATATTACAAAGTAAGGGTAAGAAAAGGTTCAGTTAGCATGAACTAAACTGAACTGTTAATAAAACATTAACACTGATCCTGTTGAACAGAACAAATCAGCAAATTACAGTAAAATGATTAAAACAATCATAACCATTTTTACATGTAATATGACAGCAATTATAAACATCTGTTTCACTTAACAGTAATTTGGGAAGCTAATGAGATAACTGAGGATGTGCTTTACTCCTGATAAGAGTTTTAAAGTCTGGGGTGATGGTAGACCCGAAGATCGTGCTCCATGTCCAACCTGTTCCTTTGCTTTGACTTAAGCTGCACCAAGGAAGAGAAGCCACTTTCACACAAATACGTAGTGCTGAATGGTAGGATGGATTTGATCGCACGAATGGCAAGGGACGAATACTCAGAAAGCACTTCGCGGCACCAAAACTGGGAGAGGCTTACTTCACTGAATATATTTTTCATCGACTTATCACATGACAGCTCCACCAGCTGATTCTCTTTGTTGCTCGGCAATGTGACGCTTTCCACGTCGATTCCAAAGCGATTGCTTATCCACGGATCATCATCATGTTTATCGAGAAAGTAGTCGGTACGGTTGTTGCGGGCGCATTTCAAAATAAAAGTCCGGTATAAGCAAAATAAGTCAAAAATTAAACTTTTGTTGTTTTTTTGACCACACACTCCGCGACCCACTGAAAATGTTCCCGCGACCCACTCTTGGGTCGCGACCCACCAGTTGAGAAACACTGCACTAGAGAATCATTTAAATACTAGCTCTAAAGTGATGTTGGTGAATTAGTAACAGCTTATGCTGTTCTGACGTCAGCTGCAGATGTGAATGAATGGCGGAAGAAAATAGTTCCTCTTACAAACGGGTTTTGAGACTCACTGTGTTTGATTTTCTTTTTTTTTTTTATACACACGATTATGCCGTCAAACTGTTGTATAAACACAATATCACACTCGTAGCAGTGCGATGTTGCTGTATATCGTCACTCGTGGAACACTAAGGCACTCAGCCTGCAACCTCGTGCCATATATATATATATATATATATATCAGGGTGTCCGCGGGGTCTTTAAAAGTATTACATTTCAAAAACAAAACTTTAGGCCTTAAAAAGTCTTAAATTCACAAAAATGTAGTGTTGTAGGTCTTAAATCATTTTAACTTTTTTTGTTTATGTTTAAGTTTTTTATTGCAAAAGATACAATTCACAACAGCAGTCAGACATTTTTACAGCAAATTCTCCAAATTAAATTCCCTAATCAGAGAAATAAAAAAACTAAAGCAACACGTCCCTTTACATAATCTTCCATTAATGTAAACACTATTTACTGAAGTAACCAGGCCATTAGAAATAAATCCTTAGTGTTTAGCCCTGTATAAGTCTAAAATTTCATTCAGAATGGTCTTAAAAGGGTCTTAAAAAGTCTTAAATTTGACTTGGAAGAAACCTGCAGAAACCCTGATATTTATTAAAATGAAGATCATAAAGTAATAATATTTTTTCTTCATTTTTAACAATGAGGAGGCTAAACGTGACCCATCTTCTGGGGTGTGTTCTTAGCAGCATATGAATAAAAAATAAATAAATAAATAAATATTGTAGTAGGTATAAACTGTTATTAAATTCAAAGAAAATAATTTTTTAGTATATATGGTGCTGAACTCTGAACGATTTGGTGGAGTTAATTTGTTCAAATGTTAGAAAACTATGCGCTCAGTGCAAGTGTGTAACATGATGTGCTTGATGATTAAACCTTATCACTGATGTTTTTCTTGTAAAGCGATGAGCCATTTGAATGGCCAGCGCCTGTATGGTAAGGTGATACGTGTGACCATCTCAAAGCACCAGACAGTGCAACTCCCCAGAGAGGGTCAGGAGGATCAGGGCCTGACCAAAGACTTCAGTGGGAGCCCACTGCACCGCTTCAAGAAGCCCGGCTCCAAGAACTTCCAGAACATCTTTCCCCCCTCCGCCACCCTGCACCTCTCAAATATCCCGTGAGTGACTGACATTCACCCACACAAAGCACCAAATACTCCACATGAAACAAAAAATATGGTGTTTAGTCTGATTCTTTAGTAGAGTTTAGAAACATTTGTTATTAGCAACACCTGTGGCCATTAACTGAACTGCAGCCAGCAGCTTGTTTACTTGTGCGAATGTAATGTACAATAGTAATGCAAGGCAAGTTTATTTATGAAGCACATACGTAATGGTAATTCAAAGTGCTTTACATAAACGAGTATAAAAGAAACAAGAAAATAAGAATTAAAAGAATTAAAAATGATTAAAAACAGATTAAAATGTGTTAAAACAGGTTATAAAAGAATGAAAAAGAAAAGAAAGACAATAGTGCGATCTGTCGGACGTACAGTAACACAGTGCTCATTCAGTAAAGGCACAGCTAAACAGACGTGCTTTAAGTCTTGATTTGAATGTGCCTAATGTTGGAGCACATCTGATCATTTTGATAGTAAAAACGCATCTGTTTATTGATTTGTGTTGGGACAACGTGAAGAAATTAAGTTATCTTATTAATTAGTTGACTGAACAAAAAAATTAAGTTGTCCACCCAAAAAAATCAAGATTTGTTTTCATTTCATTTTAAATAAGTAATTTGAACAAACAGAAAACACCATTTTTTGAGTATAGTTATGTTGATATGATTGTATGCTAATTTTACATTTACTGAAAAACAAAAACTATGATGCATATTACTGTAGTGCCCATATTATAATTACTAGTATCAGCCTGTCCATATTAATAAATCACTCTACTAAACGTTATCCAATATTCTGTGATTTATTGTTGGCATCAGATAAGGTGCTATTTATGTCTTTTGTAACCATTGTTTTTTGTTTGTTTGTTTCTTTCCTCCCACCTGCCAGTCCCTCCACCACGGATGATTTTCTGAAAGATCTGTTTGCCAGTTCTGGATACACAGTCAAGGCCTTCAAGTTTTTCCAGTGAGTTCTCGTTGTTGTATTTTTTTGTTCTCAACTGCATCACGCAGGGAATAGCCTGCTTGTATCTTTCCTCCAAAATAACAAGGATAAAAAAGATGATTGTTTTTAGATCATAAACAGGGGATTTTCGCCCTTGAACCCTGAGTCATTCTTTAAATTTATCTCACTTTACATTTCACAATACTCAAAGTTTACAGAAATTACAATTAATTCTGGATATCCAGTGCACAGAGGTTTCACACTGTGTAAACCTAAACTCCCGGTTAACATCCGATATTTGTGGCGTCAGTGGCATTGATGGGACGAACACAGCATGAGCCCTTTTTACATTAAGGCTGTGTTTACACTAGTTCATTGTAAATTGGCATTTTAGATTGAAAACGCTTCTCATCCAGACTGACGTTTTTACTGCGTTTCAGAAAAACAAACTCTGCCCACACTATGCAGCCTAAAAGACATAATGTCTACTCGCAGCAATTGTGGATAGCTGCACTTCTGTTTTCAAAATTCTGGATTTTTCATCCATCTAGACTGAAACAGAACATTAGTTTTCCCCAATTAAAACAGAATCTTTAGCATCTTCAAAACGCTTCGTTTTCATGGACCAAAGATGCCGGAGGAGTGTGGACTCCAAGTGTAACCATAACAAAACTTAACTGCATACGTGTAAACAGCACCTAAGGCTTTATTGTTGTGCATCCTCAATTTATCCTCATCATCATTAGCCTAAGAAAGCAGAACAAGGTTTCATAACCCTGGGTAAAAGTGGTGCTAACCCGCCTTCTAAAGTATAAGTGTGAAACGTTCCTTTACCTGGGTTAAAAGCGTTATTTGGTATTATTCAGAATTCATGCTATTGACAAACCATTAACTAAGACTATTAGGTCAATAAATGACTAATTAACTGCTTATTAATAGTTGGGTTTAGGTTTTGGGAATGATTAGGGATGCAGATTATAGTTTACAGCTACTAATAAACAGTAGGTAATGGCATGAATTGTGACTTAAACTAAAATGTTATCCATTATATTGAATGAAGCTGGCACTGGTTTAAGCGCAGTGTGAAAAGTCCTAAAGATGTGAGGTCCAATCTGCTCCTGGAGGGCCACTGAGCTGCAGATTTAAGCTCCTATTCTAATAAGACCCACCTCAGTCAGCTAATCATGGTCTTCAGATTCTCTAGACATCCAGTGTATTGGTGATGGTTGAAGCTGAAGTTTCGTTAATCTTGCCCTACAGGAGCAGGTTTAAACACCCCTGTCCTAAAGGCTGAAGGATTTTGGAATTTACTATTAATAAATTTAAGAATAATTATGGGGGAAAAACATGTAACTAAACTCTGGAGCTTGGCCTTTTGGGAGCAGGAATGGACATGTCCTGTTTTGTTTTTGGAGATCTTTCTTTCTCAAAGTTCATCTCCAACCTTGATCAAGCAGCTCAATAAGTTCTTGGTAATTACAGATGGCTGTTTGAACAGAGTTGGAGCTGAACTCTGCAGGTACATGTAGGTAGATCTTCAGGAACAGAATCAGGCACCCCTGTTTTATGTCAATGTCCTTAATAAAGTTAAACAAGTTGATCTCAAATTATCCCCTGCAGGCCAGTACTCCTGTATCCCCTCTATATCTGATTTTTACTATCCCTATATGTTTGACAGGAAGGACCGTAAGATGGCGCTGATCCAGTTGGGTTCAGTGGAAGAGGCCATCCAGGCTCTTATCCACCTCCACAACCACGACCTGGGAGAGAACCACCATCTGAGAGTGTCCTTCTCCAAATCCACCATCTAGCACCCCCTTCACTACAAACACATCCTTTCCCCATCCTCCCCGTTCCAGCCCTTCTACCTTCAGCAGTCTGTATCGTTCAGAGAGTAAGACTGACTGACAAACTTAAAAAAAAACATTACAGATATTCATGGGGTAGTTTTAGAGATTTTCCAAAAGAAAAAAAGAAAAAATAATAAAAAAAAGCAAATAAGAGACTACTGCAGAACGTTTAGAAACTCTGAGAGTGAGTTTGATTTACTCGCACCAAACCAGGGCTGGAGACACATGGGATATCCATGACAATGTGACGTTTCTGGGAACTCCTGTGCTGACGAAGTAGGACTCCCTCTATAGTCTACTGGTGACAACTTTGTTGATGTGAAACGTAAATTAACACAAGGTGAACGATCTCAACGACAACAAAAAAAAGTTAATGCTGAGGAGGTTTCTTCATCGCACACTTGCTGATTACATTGGAGACTGACACTCCTGTAGCCCAATGGCCTTTTTACCCCCACACCTAATTGAGGGCAGAGTCTCATCTAAAAAAAACGACACCTTAACTCTTGTTGGCTGTTTCAACTGAGTGCCCCATTACCTGTGGGATGTGTTGAACGCACGGTCACCGTCTGAATGTCGCTGACGTCATCATCAAGGTGCTGCTGGAAAAAAAATCTGTAGCGACGGCCTCAACCGATGGGCTTGTCCTTTTCCTTCTGAGTAGCATTAAAATATGAGTGCTATGGATTCAACAGCGAGTGCATTTGAAATTCAATCACAACTGTTTCGGCTTACAAACCTTTGGTTTCTTGGCACTTTTGAGTGATTTGAATTGAAGACAGGCACCATGGGGTATGTTTGGCATCCTCATATCTGTTTACTGTGCAAAGATGTATAGCCAGATGGTAGGCATCTGTGAATAGATAGTGAATGGCGTGATTTGTTTGTTTTTTTCCCTTGTATAATGGAAATTTTATATTGGACAGACCAGCCTTTCGTGGCTTTCTGCACCTGCAATGCTGTCAGACAAACATCTGCGCTCAATGGCGCGCAATGTCATTGTCTAGTCGTTTAGGTTCCTCTGAACCGGGACGACTGTTTTCAAACATGCACGATCATTCCGGAAACACTTACGGCCAGCCGTCAACCTTACTGGAACGCTCCAATCAGCAACGCCCAGCCTGACAGGAGGCTCCGTCTCCTCCTAAGTGAAATTCTCAATGTGAATGGTATAGCCCGTTCTCTCAATGGGAAATTGACCGTTTTTCCTCCATTCTGTTCCCCTTCTTGATCTGAGTTGAGTCTTTTTTTCTTTGGTTCTTCTTGTTTTCCATCTGGTCACACAGGGGCAGAAGGTTCTGTGCTCTTTCCTCTGTTCTTTCACTCCTCGGCTCTGTCCACAGGTGTGAGAGTTTGCAGCCATGGGCTCTGTAGAAACCTTAGTGAAGCCCTTCGAGTCACAGCAAAAAAAAAAAGAGGGCGGCACTCTCTTTTGCCTTGCAGTCCCACACTAAATGCCTCTGCATCTGAGCAAACCAAATACTAAAGAAAGAGTCAGTCGGAATGACACAGAGACACCACCTATTTCCCAAACCTAGTGAGTTGCCACATAGACAAGCTGCCTTCTGAGGTAGCATCCTAATTGCCATGAAAGCCCATAAGTGACTGATCTGCAGTGCTCTGGAAGTGGATAATAGTGCAGAGGTACATAGGGAAACTCTACTTTCAACAGAGTGGAGGCCAGAGGCGGAGATGGTAAAACTGGAAGCTTAGTCGGTTGCATTGTAGAGTTTAGTCAAAACGAACGAACTCCCCCTCTTTGGACTAGGAGTTGATTTTAGTACAGTTAGATTAAGCATGTAGCCCCAATAATAGCAATACCGCCAGTACTGAGTTTTTTAGCTTATTAATACAGAATTGAGGTTAGCATTTTGCTAGCCAAAGCTAATAACTACTTATAGTCACTCAACTAACGGCAGTGGATTCAGTAAACTGATCTATCCACTCAATTTCTGCTGTAATCTTTGCACTTGTGCTACGTCACTCAACAGCTTAAATGGATTTGCAAGTTATTGCAATGTGACAACAATCATGCACTTTGTAGACCTGCTGTAGTAAGTGTCAAAACACTTGTTTGATGTTTGCTTAATGCTATTTTTGCTACACAAAGTATTGCATCCTTAGCGGAATCAATTGATTTATATAACTGATATATTATAGGGATTTTAGCTTGATGCTAACTGTAAAACTCTCCAGTCAAAATTAAGCATTTAAATTAGATTAAAGGATTTCATAGATATTTTTCAGTATTGAATGAATTCTAAATATATTCACAATCAACAGTTATGTTGATTTGCCTGCTATCTTGTATTTCGTGATGCATTCTGGGATTGCCTTATCCACCAAGGATACAGAGCTGCCTTAGATTTTGGCCAAAATTAGATATCTTAAAAGACTGGGACAGCCTGTGATGCCTTAAAATTCTGTCTAATGCCTCATTCACACTAGCAGCAACTTTGTAGCTGCCTGGATCATGGGGGAGCCAAGTCAGAGCATTCACTCCAATCCCCCAGGATCTGCGTTGGTTGGGGAAATTCCAAATTCAACCAAAACAAACGATTACATTTGCCTTAAGATTGGCAATGAAATTTCAGCATATTGCAAAAAAAACTTTTGTAGCTGCCTGTCACTCTGGGTGGCGACCTACTGCAAATGCAGGTCTCTGTAGGTCTATACAGCACGAATACAACCGGCCTCTGAGCAAGCTGAGAGAGGATCACGTGAGTTCTACTGGTGCTCCTATTGGCGGTCACTCAAGAAAGTCGCTCTTCATTTGCATAAAGTTGAAGAATTCTCAATTTTGTCACGTCGTTCGACACGCCCACCTGTTCGCCAACGGTCGCTGTCGCCGGAAGTCGCTCAATCTCTATTGAAATGGATGCTCTCTTGTCGCTTTACCACTGCGAGTCACCCATAGTGTGAATGAGGCTGAAGAAAGAAGGTTACTAGGTTTTGGGAAATGGCAGTGGTACACGCATACAGATGCTGATTCTGTATGTGTGTTCGTTTACTATTAGTGTGTTATTTCCGACTGCTTCGGGACTCTAGGATATATGATGTCTCCCTTGTGCGTACAAGCGAGGTGCTGTCTCATTTAGCAAAAATCGGGCCTTAACATTCCAAGGAGGGTCAATGTAGACCCATTGAGTAGCATCTATAGGGAGCAGCTTTGGTGCCTGTGTGCTATATCCTCTTTCGATGTTTGTTTGAATCACAATCTTCAATCAACAACCTTCGTGTTCATGCAAGGCAAGGGACAGTGACTATTTTGTCTTTGACTGATTTCACCTGAAGCGATTCAAATCCTCGCTTTCACTTCTCAAAAGAAATTGAATTTTGTTGAAGTTTACAGTCTTAAAGCAAAACTATTCAGGTCTATATATCTTAAGGATTGTCAAGATTTTTTGAGAAAAAAAAAAGTTACTTATTTTTGGTAATTTGTTCTTTTTTATGGAAGAGAAAAAAAAATCAAATTTGAAACCTCATCGGGTTTTTGTACCACTATAATCATTCAAGAAATCATGGTGAAAAAAAAATCATATTTACTGTGTATTTACCTAATTTCTTATTATGTGCCTTATTATGTGTTCATAATCAAATAGGTTTTAGAAATTTTACCTAAAATATCTTATGTACTATTTTGTGGGATTGGTGAGAGGGTTGATTTATTTTGATCTTTCATTTTATTTTATCTTTGGTTGTGTAGCTCTTATAGATGTGCATTTTGTGGGGACTCAGTACCATGTGGTCTTAATATGATATGAGATGTAAGTTATAATGTACGGTGCTGTGAATGCTTATTAGAAAAATGAACGGTGAACTCAACAATGTTCAGAGCATGCTGTGGGTCTCTATTCTCCATTGCAAACATGTTTGTATGTGTGTGTACATGTGTGCTATACTCGCGTATCGTTGTTACATACAGCCTTTCAAGGCCAGAATAAGTTCCATAATGCTGTAATCTTTCATACATTTAAGAAATTATGAGCACATCTGTGAATTTTGTTTTGTTTTTAGCTTCTTACAGTCATCGATAAAGTTCAAGGTTAGCATTTTAGCATGCTAGCTGAAGCTATTAATCCATTATAATCAGTTACTATTGACCTTATTTGCGATTGTTATAGAACTTCCGATTCAGTTGCCTATCCGCTTAAGTCGTGACGTATCGGTGACGTATGAAATATACTGTTTCCGGGTCCAAGCCGCTACTCATTTGAATTGAGAAAATATTTGTTTATGACCACTTTTTAGTCATATTTTAGTCATATTTTATATAAAATCTTGATGTACACATCAGTATCTGGACTTGCTGCATCACAGAGACCAATATTTTAACAATTTTTAAAAAATGTATCTCTTTCTGGCCATCGGATATTAGGCATGGATATATATATATAGTGATCGTGATTTTCGAAAATATTACATCGCTTTATAAAGGTTTATTATAGACCATTTTGAGGGATGTAAACAAAAACAATGGTCCCAACGTATTTCCTGTTTTACATTCCTAATTTCTACAGCTTCCGAGAATCCAGAAAGAGCCACATATTGATAAATCATGTTATGATCGCTGTTTTAACGTGAAGTTATTATTGAATTGCCATATTATTATAGTTATGAAATAGTTTGACAACAAACAGGAAATGTTCATAGGCCAATGACATCACTACATTGAAATGGTCAATTATCATTTGCTGAGTTTCCCCGTACAGTTTGATGGAGTGCTTGGACCCGGAAGCCGCTTTGCATGACGTCACACTTAACAAGCGAAAAGGAGAAATGACTTGGAGTAACAAACGGCAGAAAACAGTCAAACTACTTGCACTACGAAGAAATATGTTTGTGACTAAAAAAATAAAAAATAATTATATATATATATATATATATATATATATATATATATATATATATATATATATATATATATATATATATATATATATATATATATATATATATATATATATATATAATTAGAAAATATAAATTCGCAACATAGAGCAGCATAACTACAGCATAACATTTTTATGGTTGAAAAAGGAATGGAAGTGAATGAGACCGGAAGTCTCGAGTCTCGATTAACGTTCCAATGGCAGCGCGAGAAGATTAAGGTCAATACTGTGGATGTGTTGCAAGGAGACAAACAGTATAACCTCATACCTGTTTTATTGGATCTGTTTCTGCTGTATTTTCAGGATAATTAGATTTAATTTTGCTTTTACAGCAAAAATTTCCTTTTTTAATCAATTAAACCATTTTACAGTCATTTTTCAGTACTAAATGCTATCTAAGTATATAATTTATTAACAGATCTGTGATACTTTTTTTTTTTTTCTCAAATAATTGCAAATTTCACCTTGCGACCGTTACATTAAAGGTGGCCCGGAGATGGTCTCTTTTTTAATTTATTTTTTAACTGGGGCCAGTAAGTAACCACCTGTATATTGTTGTTTGTTTACGCATCCTTTAGAGTACATGCACAGTTATACGCACAGCATTACAGCCGCTCGACACATGCACAAGATTCATGTTCATTTTTTTGCTTATTTCCTCCAACATTTACGAGGCATAAAAACGTCTTTGTATATATTTATAAGAGTTTTGGATTTATTTTTTGTCACCTTTTGAATTACTGAACATGGAGGAGCCCTATTTTTCCCGTCTTCAATAGTTTGTTTTTCTTGTGTTCATTTTTATTATGGAAAAAACAGTTCGGTTCGACACCTTGTGGAGAAACTTGATAGTGCGGAAACAATTCAAGGAACTACGCGTACATTTTTACAAAAATAAAATGCCATGTGCTTAGAATATATCCATGTTGTGAAGCAAAAAGTGCTTAATATAGGTTTAAGCAACCATGTAGGCTAACAAATTGTGATAGCAGTGATTTTTCTTTTCCTCTCACAGCAAGATCCACTCAGTAACCAAACCTGCCAGTGTGGACTATATCATACTGCGCGGTCTGCTTGATATCATCTCTCTTCAGTCATTCTAATATGATTTTAGCATCCTAATGCATGTGAAATGAGCGCACGGAGACCAAGAAGCCCACAGCATGAGCTCTCGAGTGTTCAGGTCTGCCTTCCATTTTGCTACGAGTGATGTCTGAGACCTCCGCCTGTGTGTTTTGGAGTTGTATCTTATTTACTGTACCTTATATTTGATTCATTTTAGGGTTTCGTTCTTGCTCTGTTGTGATGCCTTTTGTTCTTTATTATTTTTATTTGTTGGGGTTTGTTGAGTTTATTTCTGTTTTAAGAGTGTGAAAACTGGTTCAAGATTGTTGTCTGTCACTCTGCCTCTTCACAACAGCAGTTCCGGGTCTGTAATGTGTGCGAACGGGAAAGTGAATTATACGCGGCCGCCGAGCAGAGCGCCAAATCTGCTTCCGGCCGCCATTGCTTTTTATTTATCAACAGGAGAAAAGCCAGACTCCATAAAACGTGTCACAGAAGTCACAAGTCATTCGTTTTTTTTGTTTCTCGCAGCGACACATTTTCCAACCACGTCTTGACTCAGGCAACAAAACGTTCCGCTGTGTTGTAAAACATTTTGTTTCACGTCGCTCACTCGAACAGTTACACACTTGTATGGTTTTTTACTGAAAAAAAAGTCACAAATAATGCAGGACCAAAGTTTATGTGCCTTTCATCTAGCTTATTTGTAACTTATTTTCCTGACTGTAAATCAGAAACCGACAAACGTCTTGTCTTTTCCACTCTTTTTGCAGTTTTGTTCTTCGGTAAAGTCAAGCCATATCCTTTTCCCCACACAATTAGCGATTCTGAATGTGTTTCCGGGCCCTTCACTCGATGGATTCATGCGAACAGCCTTACGCTTTCAATATTTCATTGTCAAACGAGTTCACTTTTTGTCTTATTTCGTCGTCAATTCCATTAAAAAGCTTTACTCTGAAACGTACGAGACCATAACGACAAACAACCACTGAAACCAAAGGACTTTGATCGAATTGGAACTGATGCAGGACTGAAATATTCGAACGCTTTATTACCATGCAATTGACCCTTGAGATCTAAACTGTAAATTTCAGCCATAACGCTTTCTATTTTCTTCTCACGACTAAATTTATGATGCTAATTGAACTGTGTCATTTGCATAAAAGGGAGGGGCTAGACTAAATTAGCTTAACTGAGGTGTCGCTCAAGCACAGCGCACATACAAAAAGTGCCTGAGTTGATCTCAGGACGCTTTGACACTCAACGAAATACCTAATTTATAGTTTTTATGAATGTTTCACTACCAAAAGGAAACAAATGCTGTACATATATGTGTTCCCTTATTTTATTTTATTATTATTATTAAATTTTTTTTTTTACCTGGCCAAAAAATTTTAAAATAAACGGTTTCGGGGAACAAGATACAAACACACCAATATGAACTGGTTTTATATTTATGGAAATTAACATTTAGAGAAAAAAAAAACAAAACAAAAACACAATTTGTCTTGTGTATTTTGATATCATACCAGTACCAGCTTTCATTTGTAAAGCAGTTTATGTGACGTGGGGAATTGGGGAGAGACATGAGCGTATCCAGTTTATGAGTTTGATGTAATAAATGCAAATAGAAGATTTAAACTATTAAAGAAACATATTTTCTAATTTTTTTGCAGTGCATGATTGAGTGGAGATTTGATTTGTTTTATTTTTTGTAGAAAGCATTTCCTTTCATTTCTGTTTCTGAATGGCTTATTATTATTATGCATACTTATTATTAGAGTTATTATTCTTATTACCCACCCTGCTGACGTTTTCCTAATCAACTTTAATTGTAGCATGCCTTGAATAAATGTCATGACATCTGTACTTTCCTATGTCCTCTGCGTCTTCATGTCTTTCCTTCCGGATTTGTCCTTAATTCAGCAGATTTTCATCCATGTTCGGTGCTCAGCAAACACACCTCTGCTTCTCCTGTGCCTGTATTTGAAGAGACAACAGTCGTGTTTGTGAGAGCACTGGGATGGATGTAACTTTTCTCTTCTTCTAACCTCTTCTGCTTGTGACTAACTCTCACCTCGCTCCTGTATTTTCTGCTTTGTCTAAACCTGCAATGCTTAACTCTGGTCTAGGCATATGATGGTGTCAGATTTTACTGGTGTGATAATTGCTGAAGCTTTCATCACAATATACACTACCTAACAAAAGTCTTGTCATCTATAAAAGTTTAAGAAACAACAAATAATAACTTGACTTCTAGTTGATCATTTGGTATCAGAAGTGGCTTATATGAAAGGCAAAGGCCTCTAGATCATGCTTATTTTCCCAAAATAAAATATGATCATGCCTTAATTTTTAATTATTTAATGAGGACAGTAAGGTCTGACTTTGCTTAGACAAAAGTCTGGTCACAACAGAAATAATGTACAGTATAGTATATAAAGTCATGGTGCAGTGGAAAAAGAATTAAAGACTCCCATGAGCTTGGAGGACTGCATCCATACATCTCTGCAATGACTCAAATAACTTATTAATAAAGTCCTCTGGAATGGCAAAGAAAGCATCTTGCAGGAACCAGAGTTCATCAAGATTCTTTGGATTCATCTTCAATGCCTTCTCCTTCATCTTACCCCATACATGCTCAATAATGTTCATGTCTAGTGATTACGCTGGCCAATCCTGGAGCAACTTCACCTTCTTTGCTTTCAGGAACTTTTATGTGGAGGCTGAAGTATGAGAAGCGCTATCCTGCTGAGGAATTTGCCCTCTGCTGTGGTTTGTATTGTAATGGGCCACACAAATGTCTTGATACCTCAGGCTGTTGATGTTGCGATTCACTCTGCAGATCTCTCGCACTCCCCCATACTGAATGTAACCCCAAACCATGATTGTTCCTTCACCAAAACTTGACTGATTTCTGTGAGAATCTTGGGTCCATGCGGGTTTCAATAGGTCTTCTGCAGTATTGGTGATGATTGGGATGCAGCTCAACAGATGATTCTCAGAAAAATCTACCTTCTGCCACTTTTCCAAATGATCAACTAGAAGTCAAGTTGTTATTTGTTGCTCTTACAACTGGAATCAATGACAAGCCAATGTATGGTGTATTCATGATATTGATTTAAGCTGTGAAAAAACCTATAACCTGTGTAATAATAAAAAGAAATGTTAACATTTATATACAATAATGTGCAAAAATATACAGTAAATAAATTGCAAAAGGATTATAAAGTACAATGGGGAGCATGTGTTGTTCCAATCTCTTGAGATTAAGATATTTTAGATGAGGTCAGAGAGCTCCCTCATCCTCCATACACAGCAAAGATATTCAAAGTCCAGAAAAGAAACCAAAAACATTGTCAAAACTTTTCATTTGACTCTCATGGTTTAACTGTAATCAAACGAGGCTCCAAAAACACATTTATGTTAAAAATAGTCTTCTGCTTCAGATTAGGGTACACGTTTACTTTGGGAAATACAACGCAGACTAATGGCAGTACATTGGACTGCCTGTAGTAGATGCGCACCCTGTCGGGGAGGAGAAAAACAACCCAGGCTCATTCTGTACCAACCCATTCTCATATGTACCCTGTATATACATTTTTGTAGAGTATCAAATACGTCCCAGGAGATACAGGTTTTTTTTTTTTTTTTTTTTTTTTTTTTTTGCAAATCCACCAGAGGCCACTGTACACTTTTTGAGATCTCTCGCGTCTGCCCTACTCATGTAAATCCACCAGAGGCCACTGTACACTTTTTGAGATCTCTCGCGCCTGCCCTACTCATGTAAATCCACCAAAGGCCACTGTACACTTTTTGAGATCTCTCGCGCCTGCCCTACTCATGTAAATCCACCAGAGGCCACTGTACACTTTTTGAGATCTCTCGCACCTGCCCTACTCATGTAAATCCACCAGAGGCCACTGTACACTTTTTGAGATCTCTCACGCCTGCCCTACTCATGTAAATCCACCAGAGGCCACTGTACACTTTTTGAGATCTCTTGGCGCCTGCCCTACTCATGTAAATCCACCAGAGGCCACTGTACACTTTTTGAGATCTCTCACGCCTGCCCTTCTCATATAAATCCACCAGAGGCCACTGTCGACTGACCGATCGACTGACCCACCCTCCTACTTCCCTAAACCCAACCGATAGTGTTTTTTTAAAGCCCTGACTGACCCACCCACCCCCCATTCCTAAACCCAGCCGACGGTGTTTTCAAAAGCAATCCAGAAAAAGAAAAACCCTTGCGGCAGCCCACGTTTTCACACTGTTATTTACTTCTTTATTTTATTTTATTTTTTGGCTTTTGTTTTTGTCTTACCTGCTTTCTGGAATCAATCTTTGCCGGACTGAAACCCCGCTGTCTTGATCAACTCCTCTCCACGTCTCTAGTTCGCTGATGTACGCGGTGAGTAGCATTTGTTTTAAAGACGAAATGCAGCCATACGTACCTCTGGCTAAATAACTCACGATCTCCAGAAATGTATATAGGGTTACGTTTTCAGAATGAATGAGCCTATGTTGGAGAAAACAGTGGCAAACAGTCGTATTTACAGTTTTCATTTCATTTTTGGTGCACAAAAGTGTTTTTAGAGCTTTGTGGGATTTTCAGTTCACAACTGAAGTCACTTAAAAGGTTTTGACAGTGTTCTGGTTCCTTTTAACGTCTGGGGACCATTATTGTCTATGAAGGGTGACAGAGCTCCTGGATTTCATCTAAAATATCTTCATTTGTGTTCTGAACATGAACGAAGGTCTCAGGGTGTTTGAAACAACACCAGGGTGAATAGTTAACAACAGAATCATCATTTTTAGGTGAACTAACCCTTAAACTAAGAAATGAACATCACCTATGATTATTAAATGCTTTCTAAGTAGTTTCATTATAATTGTAGTAGTTTAATTAACATATTAAATATGAAGTCATATTGTATTAGTGTTAGCAAACAACAGTGTTAACAAACAATAATCTTATAAAGAATCTGAACATTTTCAATCAATATTTCAGGCATGTATATTTTATTGCCGGATTAACTTGTGAAAATGTTTGGTTGAAAATAAATTGCATTTGTGAATGCTAATAAATAATTAAACAAACACAGAATATGATGGCAAACGATGAAAACGATCTGAATATTTTTAATAGACACGCTAAGATTAAATGGTAAATAAGTATTCACTAATGACCACAATAACAATATCATGCATATGATATATTACTGAATATTTGCATGTCTACTGTTAGACCACCATATCCACGCCAGATAAATACGATCCAGCCCCGGATGCCATATCTTGTCAGAAAATATCTGTTTCTCCAGGTATATGGACAACAAGTCAGCAAAGTTTCCATTACCTAAACCTGTTAACCAGTATTCAACTGTATTAACAGTCTCCTATCAATATAGGAGTTGACTGAGAAAACGAGAGAGGAGCAGAAGCAGGAGACGAAGTAATCATGATAAAGAAAGAGCAAAGTTTATTGAATAATCTTAGTTGCGTATGATTCAATGCTCAGACTTCATCTGACCAGGATAAATCCAACAAGTGTTATTATACCACAAGCAACAGCAATGGAAAATTACTTCACAACATTGTCCAGAGACAATACCGACCTTGAAATGGACACATTCTCTTATCTCTTACTCACGAAAACAAGTTTTGCTTGAATCCACAGTTATAAGATTATAACAATATGGGAAAATGGAAATAATAATGAAGCAATAATTATATTAAAATAGTAATAATAAAATATAAAAACAATAAAATCACAAATAATCAATAATAATAATCAAATCATGAACTACTGATCGATCAAAATTATATAATGATAATTATATAAATGACTAATGATCATATGATTTAATTAAATAATTAAATGAAGAATAAATTAATAAAAACAAATGAAAACAAAAAAAAAAAACACAAATGAATGGTTGCTTTCTTGAAACAACACACATAAGTTTGCCACAAGGATTCTCAGATTCTTCACTACTCTGGACATTGAAGTATAATGGTTGAAAGTGGTTTGAAAACAGTGTCAAATCAGTCATTGTATACTTACCATGGTGTTGTTCTAATCTAATTGCACATGCACTTCATTGAAATAGAAAAACAATATTATATATCTATGCAATGGCAATGATCAGCAAAAAAAAAAAAAAAAAAGACAAATAAGAATCGAAGACAATATATTCCAAATGTATTTCCCACACCTTCTGGAGGGCTACAAATAGGTTTGATGAAAAAAATAAATAAAAAGTGTTACTTAGAATAAAAATAAATAAAAATTGTTTGCATTCATGTGACTATTAGTGTTTTCTTTAATCCAAGTGTTGCTTGTGTGCTTTTTCTGCACAAGTTTAATCCAAAAGTAAAATGTAATGCTTATTAAAAGGATAATCCACAAAAAAAAGCATCATTTACTCACTTTTTACTTAGTCAGAAATCCAAATTTTCACCTTTGTTGGATACAAAATAAGATATTTTGAAAAAAAAAAATGTTGGAAACTGGTAACTGTTTACTTCCATATTATTTGTTTTTCATGCTATGGAAGTCAATGGTCACCGGTTTCTAACATTTTTCTAAATATCTTCTATTTTTGTTAAACAGAAAAAAAGGAAACACTTGATGGTGAGTAAATTTTCATTTTTGGTTGAACTGCCCCTTTAAGTCTCATGAATGCACAGTTCCTGCATAAATCAAACAGTTAAAGTAATGGTTCACCCCACACACAAAAAAATTACATTTACATTTACCTCAGGCCATCCAAATGTAATTATTTTCTTCAGTAGGACATTAAAGAAGATGTTAATGCTTTGTGATTCCTATAATGAAAGTCTTCTGGTGCTTTAAGTCAAAGTAACATACATGGGGAAACAATATTAATACCCGTGGCTCCCGTTGACACGATTAAGTCTTATAAAGTTAATTCATTCATTCATTTTTTTTCGGCTTAGTCCCTTTATTAAACTAAATCTTTATTAATCGGACAATTTAGCTTACCCAATTCACCTGTACCGCATGTCTTTGGACTGTGGGGGAAACTGGAGCACCCTGAGGAAACCCACACCAACACGTGGAGAACATGCAAACTCCACACAGAAATGCCAAATGACCCAGCCGATGCTCGAACCAGTGACCTTCTTGCTGTGAGGCGATCGTGCTACCCACTACGCCACCATGACACCCCTTATAAAGTTAAATAAATAATAATAAATACATTCAATAGGTTTGAACACTTTACAAGCACGCCATATGAAACCATATTCTTTAATACTTCAATTCAAAGAACGCTTAATGCTGGTGCTTTTCGCTAGTATTGGATGAGTGAGAGAATAAAAAAGTGGCATGACGCCAGGGTGTGTATAGAATGATCTCATTTTCATTTTTGAGTGAACTATCCCTTTAAGCTAAAGGCATTTAGCAAAACGGCTTAGCAATGTAATAAATAGTCGGTGACCCTGTCATTTGGAACACAACCCAAGAAAGAAGCACATTATTATCTCCTGATGTAACCTCTTGTTTACTTCCTTATAAGAAAACAACCTTTGTGATCAGGAAGTAGGCTAATGTTGTATTAGAGGCTATAAGGCAGAGAATGCAAATGAATAAGTAAACAAACACGAAATACGATGGCCTGATAAATGCTCATTTTGGATGCTAATCTTTGGAAGAGCATATTAGCAACAAACATATTTCACTGTCAAATAACTGAAGTAATAAAAGCAGCAAACTGATTTTAGTTTGACATTTTCACTCAAAAAAGTTAGTCTAAAATAAAATAAACATACTTTATAATGCAAGATGAAAGCAACTGTAAATTTGGATTTGCAAAATATTCTATGTAGCATAAAGGCTATACTGTTCCCTCCTTAAAAGAAAGAAACCATGATGGTATTTGTAATGGTTTTATACTCACCTGTCACTTTATTAGGTACACCTGTCCAACTGCACATTAAACCAAAATTCTAATCAGCCAATCACATGGCAGCATCTCAATGCATTTAGGCATGTAGACATGGTCAAGACATCAGACATCATCAGAATTGGGAAGAAAGGTGATTTAAGTGACTTTAAACGTGACATGGTTGTTGGTGCCAGACAGGCTGGTCTGAGTATTTCAGAAACTGCTGATCCACTGGGATTTGCACGCACAACCATCTCTAGGGTTTACAGAAAATGGCCAGAAAAAGAGAAAATATGCAGTGAGCGGCAGTTCTGTGGGCACAAATGCCTTGTTGATACCAAAGGTCAGAGGAGAATGGCCACAGTCTCAAATTCTGCTGCGACATTCAGATTGTAGGGTCAGAATTTGGCGTCAACAATATGAAAGCATAAATCCATCCTGTTTTGTATCAACGGTTTACACTTTGGGCCCATTTGTACCAATTGAGCATTGTGTCAAAGCCACAGCCAACCTGAGTATTGTTGCTGACCATGTCCATCCCTTTATGACCACAGTGTACCCATCTTCTGATGGCTACTTCCAGCAAGATAACGAGCCATGTCATAAAGCGTGAATCATCTCAGACTGGTTTCTTGAACATGACAATGAGTTCACTGCACTCAAATGGCCTCCACAGTCACCATAACTCAATCCAATAGAGCACCTTTGAGATGTGGTGGAACGGGAGATTTGCATCTAGATGTGCAGCCGACAAACCGGCAGCAACTGCGTGATGCTATCATGTTAATATGGACCAAAATCTCTGAGGAATATTACCAGTACCTTGCTGAATCTATGCCACAAAGGATTAAGGCAGTTCTGAAGGCAAAAGGGGGTCCAACTCGGTTCTAGTAAGGTGTACCTAATAAAGTGGCAGGTGGGTGTATGTTATAATGTAAATTATATTGGTTGTACAGAGAGCTAAAAGGTAATGGTATCCTTCAGGTTTCAACTGGTACATGTACCTTTTTTGGTGTTATGCTAAAACTAATTAATCCTAATGGAGTAGGCCTATGTCACAAAACACTAGAAATCATTAAAATACACTTGCTTTAAATGGTTAATATGTGGTGCTTATTGATGTGTTAAATCATATATTTATAGTGGAAACCATTCTTAGCAGTGTTAGCATTAGCATTATGTAATCTGCATTAAAAAATTGTCGGTAAATGCTGTGTTTTTGAACTATTGTTTTAATCTATTGATATCAGACTAAACTAATTATACAACATGAACATATAAAAAATGATCCAATACTTAACCAAATTTTCTACAAAAGGGTATATTGTAGTGCAATACACCAGTTTACTGTTGTAAAACTAATATACTACAGTATTTACTTTACTAACTTATTTAATCAGTTCAGTATGCTGTATCATTCATTAACAAAGAGTTGTAATATATTAGGCCTATAATAGACTTAGTATGGTTCAAAAGCACATGTTTACTATAATATAGTACTTTTTTCATGTGCTTAAATATAATTTTATATTTTCGGTCTTTGCATCAATATGTCCTAAAATAGTTCATTTTTTATCTACTGAACGAAAGGTTTATTAGACCACCAGAGGGCAGCAGAGCCCATATTTAAAGATCATTTCAGTTGATTAAGTAACGAATGAAAAAAGCAAACCGTTTTAAAATACATGTACATACGTTATAGTTTTAATATTAACTGGAGCGGTCTTCTGACTGAGGTAAATGATGCTGCATAACACCAAAGGTTTGTTTTCCTCACAGGATTAGCAAATACTGAAAATGTACAGCACATATGAAGTTTCTAACGTTACTTTAATGTCAACACGACCAACACAGCATAATGTAAAATATGAAGTACCAGACAAATACCAAACATTGGTTAAATACCAGGAATTATTTGTTAAAACACACTAACATAATTGACCACGTAACGTTAGCCTACTCACAAAATCATTTCGAAGAACTGTTTGTCCATGCAGTCAATATTGTTTTGAACGCTGTTGAGCAAATGGAATCAATATATGGCAAAACAATTACAATTTTTACAATATATTCTGTGTTGTGTAGAAGAGCAAGTTTAGGCAATAAATGCAGTTTTCTTTAATAAATCATTTTAATAACACAGTAAATAAATGTTTTCTGCTGAACAGAACATGCCTCTCCATACGTTAGAAAGCTGTTAAAATGCTAACGTTAGCATAAAGGTTAGGTCAATACTCTTGAACTTGTGTCATTTTCAAGAGAATCTTCTACCAACAATATAATTATCTCACAAAACAAAGCCTCATATTAATGTATAATTACAGCTGACACCGTAGACACGGTAATGTTCCACACCAGCAGCCGCTGAAATGAATGCTTCAAAAGCTTAGAGTTTTACTTCCTGTAATACTTAAAATCTATTTTCACCAAAATGGCTTCCTCCATTTCTGTGACACACATGGTTATTGTTAACAGAGCTTTAGTAAAGTGAAATATGATTAATGGTGACTAGAAAATGAAAATACCATCTCAAATCCCATATGACAGACCTGCTTATGGTCTTAGATTGTTTCTAGTAAATGGAGATTCACAGTCCATGTGACTGCAAGCTCACGTGAATGCTTTTAAGGATGAAGATCAAAATTTTTTGTTAATTTACTCGAGTTCAGGGAATAAAAGGTGACCTTTTTATTCAGTACATCATTAAAGAAAAGTTTAAGTTGAAACCGTGGTCTTTGATGATTCATAAATTGCAAGTCAGATGCTGTACCAGCACAGTGAGTGTCAAAGCACATGTAAACAAACAAACAAACAAAAAATATTATAAAGGCAAAACAAAAGATTTAAAAAGAAATTTAATTTTTCAAAAGAAAACCTTTGAAGACAGTATGGTTTAATATTATTTAATTAAAGGGATAGTTTACCCAACAATGACAATTTACTCACTTTTTCATCTCCCTCAAACCTTTATGAGTTTGTTTATTCTTTTGACATAAAAAAATTATGAATCAAACTGAAAATTAGTAATCACTAAACATCAAAAACATGTAATATAATAGTGAATGGGTGATGCGGTGGCGCAGTAGGTAGTGCTGTTGCCTCACAGCAAGAAGGTCGCTGGTTCGAGCCTCGGCTGGGTCAGTTGGCGTTTCTGTGTGGAGTTTGCATGTTCTCCCCGCGTTCATGTGGGTTTCCTCCGGGTGCTCCGGTTTCCTCCACAAGTCCAAAGACATGTGGTATAGGTGAATTGGGTAAGCTAAAATTGTCCGTAGTGTATGCGTGTGAATGAGAGTGTATGGGTGTTTCCCAGTGATGGGTTGCAGCTGGAAGGGCGTCCGCTGCGTAAAACATGTGCTGGATAAGTTGGTGGTTCACTCCGCTGTGGAGACCCCAGATTAATAAAGGGACTAAAGCCGAAAAGAAAATGAATAGTGTTATATTATTTAGGTAGTGGACTATTTCTCCAAAGCATGAGGGTGTTCGCTCTGACAATCGTTCCCTCTAATTCATAATAACATTGACATTAAGATTCCTCCCTCACTGTGTGCATCCGTCTGCCCGTTCATCGTGTGTTATACCGTCTGCAAAAGAGCAGTTCTTTCTGACACAAGACATCCAGCCGTAATTACAGTGACACATTGCTACAGCAGATGGGCTCAGTGCGACTGCCAGTATAACACACACATACACACACACACATATCACATTACTCTCTGCCCACTGGAGACAGACAGAGATCACACAAAGATACCTCTATATATGTACGTGTGTGTGTGTGTGTGTGAGGATGACACACCCCGGTCACGTTACCCCTGCGGTGTCTGGGGCTTCACCTGCTCTTATCCACACTGCGATCCAAACACACACTCCTGAGACTCATGTGTACTGAAGAAACAATAACAGCAATGCAGAAAGGAATTTGAGTAATATCCGTTTGTGTATATACACTGAGATGTCTGTTTGAAGGAGATTGGTCACCAAATCAGATTGTTGGAAGAGGAAAATGCATTGAATATTGGCTTAAAGTCTTATTCTGTAAATATTTTTATATATTATATACTCAATATATACAGTTGAAGTCAGAATTATTAAACCCCCTGAATTATTAGCCCCCCTGTTTATTTTTTCTCCCAATATTTGTTTAACTGAGAGATTTTTTCAGCACATTTCTAAACATAATAGTTTTAATAACTCATCTCTAATAACTGATTTATTTTATCTTTGCCATGAAGACAGTAAATAATATTTTACTAGATATTTTTCAAGACACTTCTATACAGCTTAAAGTGACATTTAAAGGCTTAACTAGGTTAATAGGGTTAACTAGGCAGGTTAGAGTAATTAGGCAAGTTATTGTATCTCGATGGTTTGTTCTGTAGACTATCGAAAAAATATAGCTTAAAGGGGCTAATAATTTTGACCTTAAAATGTTTTTTAAAAAAATGTAAAACTGCTTTTATTCTAGCCAAAATAAAACAAATGAGACTTTCTTCAGAAGAAAAAATATTATCAGACATACTGTGAAAATTTCCTTGCCCCGTTGAACATAATTTGGGAAATATAAAAAAAAAAAAAATTTAGAGAGGGGCTAATAATTTTGACTTCAACTGTACATCATTCATTCATTTTCCTTATAGTCCCTTATTTATTAGGGGGCACCACATCAGAATGAACCGCCAACTATTCCGGCAAATGTTTTACGCAGTGGATGCACTTCCAGCTTTTCAAAAGTAAATAAAGTAATTGTATTTCTTATATTTATTTATTTATTTTAATTAAATGATTTAAGGCGACGCAGTGGCGCAGTAGGTAGTGCTGTCGCCTCACAGCAAGAAGGTCGCTGGTTCGAGCCTCAGCTGGGTCAGTTGGCATTTCTGTGTGGAGTTTGCATGCTCTCCCTGTGTTCGCGTGGGTTTCCTCCGGGTGCTCCGCTTTCCCCCACAGTCCAAAGACATGTGGTACAGGTGAATTGGGTAAGCTAAATTGTCCGTAGTGAATGAGTGTGTATGGATGTTTCACAGAGATGGGTTGCAGCTGGAAGGGCATCCGCTGCGTAAAAATAAATGCTGGATAAGTTGGCGGTTCGTTCCGCTGTGGCAACCCCAGATTAATAAAGGGACTAAGCCGAAAAGAAAATGAATGAATGAATAAATCATTTAAAAATGATAATCCAAGTATACTGTCAGTAAAATATAATCTAAATGATAATAATTTTAATTGAAACATAAGTAAATAAATTAGACTGCAAAATAAAAATAAAATACTTCTTAGCTAAATGTTTTTAAAACCTTAAACTCAAAATAAAATTAAAATATAAAATAATAACATTATTAAATTAAATAAAACAGTATGCTTTTCAGGAGACACTGTGGCACAGTGGGTAGCACGTTCGTCCCACAGCAAGAAGGTCGCTGGTTCGAGCCTCAGCTAGGTCATTTGGCATTTCTGTGTGGAGTTTGCATGTTCTCCCCGTGTTCACGTGGGTTTCCTCTAGGTGCTCCGGTTTCCCCCACAAGTCCAAAGACATGCTATAAGTGAATTGGGTATGCTAAAATTGACCATAGTGTATGTATGTGAATGAGTGTGTATGGATGTTTCCCAGTAATGGGTTGCGGCTGGAAGGGCATCTGTAAAAAAACCCCAGATTAATATAGGGACTAAGCTGAAAGGAAAATGAATGAATGAATGAATAAGTAGGCTTTTCAAGTACTTCTCAGCATTAAAGTAAATATATCTAAAAACAGCATATTAAAATTACATTAAAAAATGAAAAATGCTAGTTTACATTCTTATAAATGTAAATAATAATAATTTATTTAATAATAATTATTAAATATACAGATGTTCATTCATTCATTTTCTGCTGCTTTTCCGGGGCCGGGTCGCGGGGGTAGCAGTCTTAGGAGAGAACCCCAGACTTCCCTCTCCCCAGACACTTCCTCCAGCTCCTCCGGGGGGATCCCGAGGCGAGGAGACACAGTCCCTCCAGCGTGTCCTGGGTCTTCCCCGAGGCCTCCTCTCGGTGAGACTTGCCTGGAACACCTTCCTAGGTAGGCGTCCAGGAGGCATCCAAAACAGATGCCCGAGCCACCTCAGCTGACTTCTCTTGATGTGGAGGAGCAGCGGCTCTACTCCGAGCTCCTCCAGAGTGTCAGAGCTCCTCACCCTATCCATAAGAGTGCGCCCTGCCACCCTTCAAAGGAAACTAATTTTAGCCGCTTGTATCCAAGATCTCGTCCTTTCGGTCATGGCCCAAAGCTCATGACCATAGGTGAGAGTAGGAACGTAGATTGACAGGTAAATCGAAAGCTCCTTCTTTACCACAACGGACCGGTACATCGACCGCATTACTGTTGCCGCTATACAGATGTATTGTAAAAAAAAAAAGTATAAAATAAAGTATACTATTACATATATACTAGCATGTTTTTGGACTTGTGGGGGAAACCGGAGCACCCAGAGGAAACCCACGCAAACGCAGGGAGAACATACAAACTCCAAGGTGGCATTTATTAAATGTAAAAATAAAAAGTTAAATTGGTAAAATATTTATTTATTAAATATTTATTAATGTGTTTTCAGATGAAATTATTACTGCAGTCATTATTGCTTTTATTTCTATTACCATTAATAATAATAATAATTAATATTAGAGTGATTTCAGACGGATCATGTGACTCTGAAGACTGAAGTAATGAAGCTGAAAATGCATTATTAAAATCACTGGAATAAATTATTAAATTAATCTAAAATCTACTTTTGAACAGTTATTTTATAGTGCAATAACATTTTAACAATTTTACAATGTGTACTGTATTTTTAATTAAATAAACACAGCCTTGGTGAACAGGATAAGCTTATTTTAAAACATTTAAAAATCCTACTGACGCCAAACGTTTGACCGGTGGTGTGTATATATATATATATATATATATATATATATATATATATATATATTGTAAAAATGTGTAAAAGTTTAATAAACTTAATAAATGTAAATGTTAAAAGTAGTCCTATATATTATGATAAATTGTGAGCAAAGAGTAAATCATCTAACATTTAAACAACATTTAAAATTTTATTACAAAATATGCACAAGTAATGCAAAAGGAAATATATTTTTACATGTATGTATCAGCAAAAAAGTAAACAAATCTCAAACCCCAAAAATGTTATTATGAGCTTCCCAATCAGCCTACCGCACTAATGTTCATTCAACCAATGGCTTATAGGACAGAGCTTTCTCTTTGTCCACCACTAACATAGGATAGAGGAGTGTTCATTATTACTTATTTTCCTTTTCATTCAAACTGTCACTCCAACATGACATTCTGAAAACTGCACTTTATACATACTATTTATATGGAAGAGTATTGAATATGCAACAGTAATGCTAGTTGCTAACACATGGCCACCATATGTTGCATGTTTTATTCAGCAGGGTAGATCCAATAAAATTGCTGACAAAAGTGGGAGGACACTCAAAAAAAAAATGAATCATGATGGAGTTTATCATTAACCATTTGTAACTTGATTTTAATTAGTCATTTATTTAAAAAATATATGCTGTTAGATTTTTTAGAATCACTTTTAATCTGTTAAAATCAAATAATATTAGATTTAATCACACTGAAAAAAACGATTGATTGGATTTACAATTTTTTAAGGTAACTGGTTGCAAACAATTTATGAGCTGAATTTAAACAAACAAACTCAATTTATTAATGTTCAACTTAATTTGTTTGTTTAAGTTCATCCCAAATAAATTGTTTGCAACCAGTCATAGATACAGTATATACACTAGACATTGCATACGGACCCTGAGCATGCGTCAATACCGCCGCCACATTTGTACAGTGCTCCCAGGACAAATGTCATTCAACCGCACTAGTCAAGACCAAAGCCAATCTGAAGATGCTGGACTTTTGCGCTGTGTATGAGTGTAGTAACGAGCAAACAAAGAAAACAAAGCATAAAAGCATCACATTTCATAGGTAAGATTGCATTTTTAATGTTTTTGTATGTTACTTTTGTGCTAAACAAGTATTGATGATAATACAGACTCTTACTGCATTCACCATAAGGGAAAGTAGCACAAACCTGTAAATGAAAATGAAAAATGTAAATGAAATATGACAAGAAGTAAAGTGAAGTAACGGCTAGTTTTTGAAGTAACTTATAAGGGTGCCTGATAATATAACAGTGCCTGTGCCTCAATGTCCATACTGTTCACCCTAAATTATTGAATATTAGATCAGAAAGGTGGATATGCACATTGAGACACAGGGATATCGATGGTGCACAAGTCATTCTTAACAAGAACACAAATGAATCGCTCCCTCCGTTAGAATTAGAAGTGAAAGCAGGAGAGGGGGTGTGTTTCAGGACATGGATTAGATCAAATTTAAAAGGGTATATAATACATTTCCATGCACACAAACATACTTTTTGTCGACAATGCCCATGCAGTCACTCATCCATCAATATAGAAAAGTGATGTAAAATTATAAGTTTTCGTAATTGAAAAAAGAATATTTGCATACTGACCACCGGGAAAACTCCCGATCATCGATGTATGTATAGATGTTTACATATCTTTGGCTCCGGATGGCCAGTCCTCCACTGCACCTGGGTCCCACGTTCATTTCAAAGGAGCGCTACCCTGTACTAAAATGGCGGCTCTATTGACGCATTCCTTCCAATAGACAACAACAGGGTAGGCGACATGTAAAATGTAATGTAAAAAAAAATGTCTATGGCATCTATGTTACCTTAAAAAAATTAGTAAATCCAATGAATATTTTTTTAGTGTGCTGTTAAAAGATATGAATATGATCTATAAATATATCTATCTGTAGAAAAAGCCAGATCCAATTAGTTCAATTCTATGAAATTGATTTACTTATATTCGGGTGCAAAATTGAGACATTTCACCGTACACTGAAAAAATGACATGTTTAATTTAACTAATATCAATCACATAACATTTATTAGTTTGATTATGTTAAAAGTATGTAATCCAAATAGATGGAAGTATAATATGCAATCACAATGCATGAATCTTATGCTTGTTAAGCCTAAATATTTTTTTGAGTGAAGAAAAAAAACCTTGCTGATAATACTTTGTTCATGTCACACACTACAAATGAAAAGTACTCAAATGTATAATGCACATTGCAAAAATAGTACCAGTAGTATGCTAGCATGCTAATCCAATCAGTCATTGTGCAATCATGCAAAAAACATGGCTAATCCTCATAGCACTGAACCTAAGACGCATGAGCTCGTAGACCTGGATTCCTTACGTCTTTATAGCAGAAAAAGGCAGGGGGAAGAAAAGCTACTAGTGCCATATATCCCATGACCTCCATAAGCTGTGAGACATCATGTGAAAGTCATTCCTTCTTGACCCAAATCCCCCATTCATTCACATTGAACAAATACTCCACAGTATTTCGCTACGTGCCATTGCATCAGTGGAAACCACACATGCGTTTACAAATCTGTGAATTAGTGGAGTGTATTTATAGATGTACATTACTGGATGCACACTGTAAAAAAATGCTGGGTTTCACACAATTCGTTTATGTGGTCCCAACACAAATTAATTTAATGTAAAAAATTTGAGTGGATTAAACATAAAACAATTAAGTTGTCCCAACAAAACCTGCTGTAAAAGGGGTAAAATTGTGAAATATTATTATAGTTTGAAATAGAATGCTTTCTTGTTAGATGTAGTTTCTAATTTAATTTATTTTCATGATTCAATGCTGATTTTATATATATTTAGAATTACTTCAGTCTTTAGTGTCACGTGATCCATCAGAAGTCATTATAGTATGCTGATTGGCTGTTCTGTTATTACTGGCACTCATTCATAAATAATTCATTCATTCATTTATTTTCTTTTCGGCTTAGTCCCTTTATTAATCTGGGGTCACCACAGCGGAATGAACCGCCAACTTATCCAGCATATGTTTTATGCACCAAATGCCCTTCCAGCCGCAACCCATCACTGGGAAACACCCATACACCCTCATTTACACACATAAATTATGAACAATTTAGCTTACCCAATTCACCTGTACCACATGTCTTTGGACTGTGGGGGAAACCGGAGCACCCGGAGGAAACCCACACAAACACGGCGAGAACATGCAAACTCTACACAGAAATGCCAACTGACCCAGCCCAGGCTCAAACCAGTGACCTTCTTGCTGTGAGGCGACAGCATCATTAATAATGATTCTTATAATTATATATATATCCACACTGTAAAAAAATAGCTTGCTGCCTTAATTTTTTAGTAAGTAATGTGTATTTATATAGCGCATTTATCATGTATGGCCATACACCCAAAGCGCTTCACAATTATGAAGGGGGGGTCTCTCCACACCACCACCAGTGTGCAGCATCCACTTGGATGATGCGACAGCAGCCACAGGACAACCATGCCAGTGCGCTCACCAAATAGACCATAATAGAGCCAATTCGGTGGATGGGGATGATTGGGAGGCCATGATGGGTAAGGGCTGATGGAGGGAATTTGGCCAGGACACCGGGGTTACACCCCTACTCTTTACAAAAAGTGCCAAGGGATTTTTATGACCAGAGAGTCAGGACCTCGGTTTAACATCTCATCCGAAAGACGGCGCTCACTGACAGTATAGTGTCCCCTACATTTTAGGGGGCATTAGGACTCACACAGACCGCAGGGTGAGCTTCCCCTGCTGGCCACACTAACACCACTTCCAACAGCAACCTAGTATTCCCAAGTGGTCTCCCTCGCAGGTACCAACCAGGCTCAGTCCTGATAAGCTTCAGTGAGTTAATGGTCTTGAGCTGCAGGGTGGTAAGGTTATGGCTGTTTAGTTGAATCAAATGAACTTTTCTAGTCATCTCAACCTGCATCAATCAAACTGAATAAAAATATTTTTAAGTTAAACTTTGTATGACAAAATTGTTGAAATCTGATTAACTTATTTGTTGTCTTGACTTTTTGTCATTACATTTTTTTACAGTGTAGGTTTTTCCTTTATCAGTTTGTGCAAACCGTGATACATACATTTCAAAACAAACAGAAAGTGCTCAGGGGTAGCTTAAATAATTCTTTGGATAAGGGATTCATCAGAATAAACAGCAAAAAACAATCCAAGGCACTCGAAAAATGTGGAATAATATTAAAAAGTCTTTATTGACATGGCTATTCCTTAAAACTGTGCCTACGCATTTCGCAAACAACTGCCTTCATCAATAATCCTCTGCTGAAGGCAGTTGTTTGCCAAAACACGTAGGCGCAGTTTTAAGGAATAGCCATGTCAATAAAGACTTTTTAATATTTTTCCACATTTTTCGAGTGCCTTGGGCTGATTTTGCTCTTTATAGTGTGATACATTTACTTTGGGATCTTTTAATAAAAAAAAAACATTCAAATGGGTTTATCTATTAACTATTTAACGTCTCCTTTTAAATGTTACTGTACACTGTAAAAAATTATATGACAACCATGACTACCAATTTTTTCTGTTACTTTAACTTATTTTAATAATTTAACCAGGTTTTAACAAATTTTTTCAAGTTGTGCAAAGTTTAACTTGATATTTCTAGTCAGTTTGATTGTAAAAGATGAGATGACCTAGAAAAGTTAATTTGATTCAACTAAAAATAATTAAGGCAGCAAGAATTTGTTTAGTGCATCACATTTTGTACAAAAAAAAAACATGAAGCAGCCCAGCAATTTTCCATCTTAATAATATTAATAATAATAATAATAATAATAAAT